>JAUUDW010424052.1:0-20432 GCA_032361385.1 Panulirus guttatus | reverse complement strand
ACGGAATAGAGTGAAATGGAACGATGTGGTATACGGGGGTCGACGTGCTGTCAATGGACTGAACCAGGGCATGTGAAATGGCTGGAGTAAACCATGGAAAGTTCTGTGGGACCTGGATGTGGATAGGAAGCTGTGGTTTTGGTGCAGTACACATGACAGCTTGAGACTGAGTGTGAGCGAGTGTGGCTGTTTCATTTGTTTCTTGGCGCTACCTCTCTGACGCAGAGGGTGGCGATGCTATTTTCCAGTGGGGCGGGGTGGCGTTGGGAGTGGATGGAGGCAAGCATGTATGAATATGTACATGTGTATATGTGCACATGCATATGTATGTGTATGTATGTATATATGTATATGTTAGTATGTATATGTACGTACTGTGCATATATGTGCATGCATATGTGTGTATATGAGTGGATTGGTCTTTCTTCCTCTGTTTCCTGGCACTACCTCACTGACACGGTAAACAGCGATCACGTATAATAAAAAAATAAATATGATTACTGTCATCTTCATCAGTATTACATAACTAATCAGTATCATTTTATTTCACAGCACCATTCAAAGTCACTTTTCTTACATATGAAGACTCAATAGATATGTATTTTTATGAAATTCATCAGTTGTTACAGCATGATTTTTTTCCTCTGTGCAACAAAATTTTCATGATGTATGCATTAGCATGTACAATGCTGTTAGCAATGATGGCTGTGTTAAACACAGCAATTGAAGAAAAGTTGGATCCTGAACGCTATGGGTACAACAACATATCTTTAGCTGTGACGCCTTGGGTTCGTGGGTTTTAATTCATCTTTGGGGGTACAGTGCTTCTAACATCAAATGAAAATCAAATCTATGGATTCTGCACAGTTCATAAAACTCTTATATCTCTGATGTCTGTTCCTGCCTGAAACACTCTTGAGGGGGTGGCTATGATAAGTCTCCACAATTAGTGAATTCCAGTGCCACTTATTAGCCTTTAGTGTCTCACTCTTAATGGGCTACAAGCAGAGGGGAACTCAAGTGCAGTGTTTTCAGAGGCTCCTACCTAATGTTCCTACTGACTACTTTTACCTATGCTCCTGCCTAATGCCCAAATGGTCCTAGCTACTGCTTTTATCTATTGCTCCTAGCATTTTGCCAAAAGGCATGGCTAGTGCACAGTACTCACTAAGGAAAATCTAGAGTTAAGAAGAATGAGGAATGTGAATTGTTGTCAAATGTTATGTATGACAAAAAGAAATTGTATTTTTGTGAACAAAATGCAAGCAACCCACAGGTGGGTGAAACAAAAAGAAAAGACAGCTACTGGGTCAGAGGAGTACAACTTGACAAATACTAAAATGCTGGCTCACTATGCAGCCATCAGTAACCTTACCGACACCCTGGTGGGTGGTGCTGGTAGTATACCTCCCTCTATGTTGCTGCCTAACAACTATTTCACCTGCAGCACCTTCTTTGTTGCTGCCTAACAACTATTTCACCTGCAGCAATCTCTCTTACAAATATCATGTTATGTATGGCTATGTTTAGTTTAATTTCTTGGGCTGAAATTGTCTCTCAATTGAACTGTTAGGCTACACTGGGTTTCTAGGGTTGGAACTGTATTTTTTTTCAAATCTACTTGTTGTTTTGGAAAAGAAACAGAATACCACTCATGAAACCCAACAAACTTTCAAGTAATTCTTGTAGTTGGAATAAAGTTTTATGGATTATGATAAAACTATCTATAAATTTTCACAATTATTTTACCAATTGACATGTTGATAACTTGGCACATGTTGGTCAAATGGTACAATGCTACTGTTATTGTTAACTTTAACAGGATTCTCACTCCAAATTTTTAAACTGTCGCACATCTTTGAATTATGCTGAGGCAGGACAGGGTTATCAGCAAGGATGGGTAAGGGTGATTGGTTTGACCGTTTTCACACTTTCCATGCACATCAAGATAACGACAGGTTTCAGCTCTCTGCAAGCTCCTATTAATTTAATTAAATAAAATAATCATCTCTTTACTCATCAGACCTTATATCTGCGTTTGTCGGTAATTTCAAAAAATATCTGCGTTTGTCGGTAATTTCAAAAACATTTCAATACGAAATGACAAATGTAGGTATGAAGTGGTACAAGAAAACTAAGCAATATCGGCATTCAGTGATACCGTTTCAGCCATCGATACCGACACATCGACAAAATAACGAACATTTAACGTTTAGAGATCTTTCTTAAAATCACGTCATCCCCATAGTACAATATGAACTCGTATATCCATAACCATACCGATAGCCATAGCCAATAGGGATTTGCATCTGAAACAATGTACCAACTTATAACTATTGTAAGCTAGTTCTACTTCTTGCCTTATATGCATACTTAAATTCCAGCAGTAGGGGGTTACTATGAAGTGTGGTAATAATTACAATGGCCAGACTTTTGATGTGTTGTTTATTTTGAATCGAACGAACACGAGCAGCAACCACATCCAGCGATCACCAATGGTAAAACAACGAATCAGCAACCATACTCAGCCAACACCTGCGGCAATAGGACACAGCATCTAAGGAACACGCACAAGTGAAAAGCCAATGCACGGAATTAGCAGTGAAAATCCTCTTGAAACTGTGAAATCTATTCAATATGTATTCACTTCCATATGAATTCATTTTGTATTCCCTGCCATCTACTCATGTCTTAATACCTTTTATTGCTTTTTAATTATCCCTTTGCACTATACATCTTGTTTTTCTGCCCTTTGATTGCTGCATCATCTCACAGTCGATCTATTTTGATTCAGTGAAAAATATACTAGTTCTCTCCCAGCAGATGGCGATAATTTTGGTCACTTGAGAGAGAGAGAGAGAGCAAAACTGCTGAACAAAGAGTGTCTGATGCTTCAGCGTTATACTTTTTTGTTCTGTGCTATTCTTTTAGTTGCATGTGTTGTGGTATACGAAAATGCCACGAGAACATGCTGTTTTTTTTCATGCCTGAAACCACATGTGTATAGAATAACTTAGTTCTACCTGAGATGATCCCGGCTGAGTTGAGTTCTCTCTTTGGGTGGGAGGAACTAATAACCACCCAACACGAGACCACTACTCTGACATACTCGATCTCTTTCAATCCTCTGAACCCTACTACAACAGTGACACTATTTCTACTACCTTCGGGTCTTCCGATTATAATCTTATTTCCATTACTTTCAGACTTTCAGTGTCACCCCCTACCTCCAATTCGAAACTCAAACTGGCAGTCTGGGAGGTTCTCAGAGATCTTCACGCACAATTTTTATAATGATTTTCCTGGGAGCCATAATTGCTTCACTAGCTGGGATGCACAGTATAACGGAGGTCATCTTGGCAGGGAAGGAGTCCTATGTCCCTTTCTATCGAACAAATTCACGGGTCGACCGAAGTCGTGACTGTATAAATTCGAATCCTTATCACGGCAGTCTGGAAACAGTCAACCCAGCCATTCATCCTTTCCTAAGGGCTGGTCGATAAATCAGGTCCCTGGATTAGGCTAGGCATATATATATATATATATGTTATGCATGTGGAAATGTATGTGATGCATGTGGTCTATGTGGCGCGCATGGCGCGTCTCACTTGTTGGAGTCGAGGCATTGTGGGACACACGAGACCGGGGGGGGTCGGAGAAAAACAAACCACTATCGCGGCTTGCGGGCGTGTTTTTTGTAAGCCATATCTCGTCCAGCTGTATTGTGAAGCCCTTGTGAACCTCTATAAGTGCATCTGTAAGCCCTTGTGAACGTGCGTAGTGCCTCTCTAAGCCCTCGGGAACTTGATAAGTGCCTGTATAAGCCCAGTGTGATTCGGTGTTTGGACGTTGCCCCCGTCCTTGCCATTAAGTGCCATGAACTGTATTTTCTTTCGTTAATATACCAAAGTTCACGTGACAACTGTGTTTCCCTGCCCACCTTCCTTCCCCATTAAGTGAGTTCATCGTTACTGAGTGCCACCGGACCCATAAATCAGTGTATGAGGTAGGAAAAGTTGTTACCGCCCCCTTCGACCTTGTGAAGAGGGTATCCTGACAAGCCTTGACCCTCGGTGAAGTGAGCCAGGCGAGGGGGGGCTGCGTAACAGTACTTTTGCGCTGTGTGAAATACAGACCTCGTAATGCTAAAGACTGATACCGTTCGTAACACAAATAATCGATTACACATTTTTGTACTTCATTTTCACACTCCTAATTGCAAAACTTTAAACATAAAAGGTCAATATACTAGAAAGAATTCAAACCGACAGGTGTAAAGAACGAAGGTAGAAAAATACCTATGATAAGAGAGTAAATTTTCCACAGATAGAATGAGTGGGTATATCAGTGTAATAAATCTAATATATCAGATATACTAAACTAATATCAGTTATATACGTAAGCAAAATAATCCTCCAAACCATATAGAATAACCACGACTCTTAGTCCCCCAAAATACTATGGTTATCAAAGGTATTCATAATCGTACAATTGTTGTATTTTTAAAGAATATAGTTTTCTATAATTGATATTGTAGTTGGACACTTGCCATATGAAGATAATGGTTAATGCATCTAAGTTATGGTTCTTGGACGCTCATTATTGCCCTGTGCCATGTTACTCAGGATCAACCAAACGGAGTCAGGAATGTGAGTGTCTGAGTAAGGAGAGAGCTACACAGTCACAAAATTGGGAATGGGTGAATGTATGCCCCAGTAAACGGAAACTGCTCTACTGAATATCCTGGCCTGGATAGTCCAATGGCTTCTTTACTCCATTCCTCTATCCGCAACTTCGTATGCCCCTTCCTTTTGCTCGTCAGTTTCCGACATATACCCGGCAGAGACCACCATCTCCATACAAATATATGTCACACTTTCACACATATACGCTTTGGACCTCACTCATCAGTACAACATTGTAAACACTTTTTCAACATATCCTAAGATGCCCATGGTTCATCTACCACAATGAAAACATGGAGACACTCCTCATTTGCCCTGCCCTGCACAAAGGTTAGTTTTCAAATTACCGAGGTTAGTTGAGTATACCTGGTAAGTTGTATAGAAGAGTGGCAATTGAGAGAGTAGTGACATGCACATACCCTGATATCAGACTGGGGAGGAACAGTGTGAGTTCAAGAGTGGTATTATAGGATGTGTGGATCAGGTGTTTGCTTCGAATATTTTCTACGAGAAACAGTTTAAGATACAAAGGACTTGTATATAGCATTTATGGATCTCGTAAAAGCATGTACTAGGGTTGTTAGAAATGCTTTGAGGAAAGAGTTATAAATATATGGTTGGGAGGAAAGCTATTGGAAGCAGCGAGTTTTTACTCAAGGAATGAGTGAGGCATATGTGTGAGTAGGCAGTGGGGAGGGCGATTGTTTCGGTTCAGTTGATGGTGGGTCTGCGGCAGGGATGTGTGATGTAACTATGACAGTTTAATTTATTTATGTGAGGGAGGCAAATACAAAGGTCTTGGAGAGAGGGGCAGGTATACATTCTTAAGGGGGTGGAGGGGCCTGAGAAGAGTCAGTTATTGTTTGCTGGAGACCTGACACTGGTGGCTGATTTAAATAAGAAACTGAAGAAGTTGGTCTGACTGTGAGTGTGTGTGAAAGGAGAAAGTTGGGAGTAGATGTGACTAAAAGCAAGGGTATTAGGTTTAGCAGTGCGAAGAGACTGGTAAGTTGAGGTGTGAGTTTGAATGGGAAAAAATTGGAGGAAGTGAAGTGTTTTGGATACCTGGGAAATGACATGGCTGTGAATGGAGCGCCGGAAGTGGAGGTGAGTCATCGGGGGAAGGTGAGGGGGCAAAAGTTCTGGGAGCATTGAGGAATATATGGAAAGAGAGGCACCACATGTAAGGGCAAAAGTGGCAATTTTTGAAGATATAGTAGTTCCAACAATGTTGTATGGATGCAAGGCATGGGCTATAGATGAGAATGTATGAAAGATGGATGTGTTAGAAATGAAATGTTTGACTATGTGGAGTGAGGAGGGTTGATCCAGTAAGTAATGATAGGATAGAAGAGAGGTAAGGTAAAGAGGAGAATGGTTGACAGAGCAGAAAAGGGTGGATTGATGGCTTGGACATATAGAGAAAATGAGTGAGGAGAGGTTGACAAAGAGGATATATATGTCAGAAGTGGAGGGGACAAGAAGGGGGAAACCAAACTGGAGATGGAAGGATGTATTGAAAAGATGTTGGGTTCTTTGAGCTTAAAGGTATGGTATTCAGGAGGCAACAGGCTGTAATTGGACTGAACCAGGGAACATGAAGCAGCCAGGGGAAACTTGCTCAAGGGTACACCACAAGGTAAAAGACAGCTTTAATGAGACTGCATGATCGGGATTACAGACAGACATGAATCTAGCTTACACCTTCCAGTTACCTTGAATGGACAATATTCTCCCACTGAGCAAAACACCAATTGTTCTAGGCATCACATATGATACACAAATGGCATATAATCCACGCACTAATAACATGAGTACAAAAGCAACACACAAACTAAATGCCCTCAGTAACTGGCACCAGATTTGGACAAGAAAAAGAATCCTTCCACATCCTATATAAACAATACATCTGCTCCAATTTAGACTATGCCTCACCTGCCTGGTCTTTTACATCCTCTCAAAAGCAAACTTAACAAACCTGCAAAATAGTGCACTCAGAACAATCAATGGCTGCTTAGCAAACACAAACAGTCAGCATCTTCACAATGAAACAAATATCCTCCCAAGACAGTCCCACCTCAACATGCTTGGCTCTCAGTTCTATGCAACAGCACTAGACCTCTCCCACTTAAAACACTGTAACTAACTACCAACCCCCAAATAGAAATAAAAAGCATCCCCTTGCCTCACACTTCAATAATCTTCACCAACAGATCCCCCATCCCCAACAAATATAATACTGACTAAACACATACACACAGAAATAACCTGACAAGCACTAAACAGTTGACCACCCAACTCAGTGTTTATTTAAACTCTACCCACCAGACATACATGTACCAGTAACCACACTCCCCAGACACACTCAACTCACTCCCACTCACATTCTGGACATAACTACACCACTACAAACACCATTTCAACATATCCCAAGACCCTTCATTCCCTCAATGCAGCTACCATAAAGAGGACACCAAGTGCTCTCAACTCAATTGCTCTGCAATCTCTGCAAATAGAAGCACACACAACGCTTTATTACCTAAGGTCCTGATGGTTGATGTGGCCAGCTTCCTTATTGCTGCAGAAGTCTCATAAGGATACAAAAGACTCTTGGGGCAGGATGTAAATAAGGATGTATCACATAAATCACACACATGACATTCACTCCTTCCCCACCAAAAACATAAACACAAAAGCAAAACACAAACTAAATGCCCTCAGAACACTAACTGACACCAGATTTGAACAAAAAAACAATCCCATAATGTCTCATACAAACAATTCTTCCACTTCAATTTAAACTATGCTTTGCCTGCCTGGTCTTCTAACCTCTCAGAAGCAAATATAACAAGCTGTAAACCACACAAAATAGTTCATTCTAAACAGTCAGCGGATACCTAGCAACTTAGCAACCACAAAAACTCAATACCTTCTCAATGAAACAAAATCCTCCCAACACAGACCCACCTCACCATTCTCAGCATGCAATTCAATGCAACAGCATTAGACCCCTCCTACACAAAGCACTTAGGAACAATCAGCCCCAAACAGTAATATAAAGCTTACCCCTGCCTTGCCCTTCAGTAACCTCAACTCACAGATCCCCCATCCCCACCAAATAAAACAATGACAAAATACATGCAGACTAAAATAACCCAGAAAGAACTAAAGAATTGACCTTCCAACATATTCTTAAACTCTTTCATTAGACATACAATCATTAGAAAATAATTCCCTAGACAGACACAAGTCATTCTTTGCTGCTTAAGCTCTGGACATCATCCATCACTACAACCACTGCTTCGACATATCCCAAGACCCTTCATGCCCACAATGCAACTACCACAAAGAAGACAATGAGCTCTTACTGCTCAATTGTCTTGTGCTTTCTGCTCATAGAGGCACATATAACACCACAGTAATTAAAAACCTGTGGTTGTGACCACTTGACATGGTCAGCTTCCTAAGTGCTGCAGGAGGCTCTTAAGGATAGAGGGGACTCCTGTGGCAGGAAGTAAGTACTTATGGATATGGAAGATAGTCTTTTAGTATAATTTGTATGGGACTACCCGTGAAATAGAAAATTCTATTATCTGGCATTGCTCGGGTCTCATAGTTGCCAGCTTAAGGATGTTTAATGTGTATCAATTTTCAGTATGATGAAAATAACCCTTTACACATTATCTTTTCACTTTACAGCAAAAAATGTGGACTACCAGTAGCTAAAATACTTTATTTTTCTCATGCCCTCCTCTTCACTTCCTTGTACTTCGGCATCCCTCAAAGCTGCATATGAACAGCGAAGTTGCTACATATAAGAAAGGCAGTGAAGTTGTTAAAACATCAGCTTTACCGAGAAACATTTATAGAAATATATTTGTGCTAAGCACCAGTACTGAATGGCTCATGTCATGTGAAACAGACATTCAATGTGAGTAAATGGAACATTTTATTCAAAATTCACACAGTGTATAAAACAAGATAATATATTACTTATTTTAATGACTCTTAATGCTAATGAAAATAAACAATGTAGTTTTTCACAGTAGATGTTATGAGGATTGATAAAAATTCCACTTATCAGTAATGAATATAAACTTATAAAATAATACTGGATTCTTGTCTTCTAACAATTCTTGCAATAAATGAGATATTTCATGAGATATCTAAAATCTTAAAATTTCTGAGCCATTATCAACATACAAATGAAGCTTAAAAATTTCAGTAATGACATATGAAACTTTGGAACTGGAAAGCTAAAATGAAATAAAAATTTAGATTTGGCTGCCATTCTGGTATTTTTTTTGAAGTCTAAAAAGGCATAATGATAGCACCAGCATTCTAAAGCTGTTATATCTGAACCAAAAGCAATGAGTAAGAAATTTAAGATGTGAACAGTAAGCAACAACACCAGAGCATATAATGAACCAAGATGAAATGCTGCCATATTAACTTAATTTAATATAAACACTAAGCAGCTGTATTTAGAAATTCTTGTCTCCAAAGTTGGATGAGAATGAAGATTTGCTAAAAGAGGAAGAGGATGATGATGTTGAGAATGACTTAACAATCCTCGATGATGTGTTAAAGTCTTGGGGCATATGTCCTGTGTTTGCAACATTTTGATTCTGTGACCTGGATGACATTTGTGACATATCAGACAAATTGCTAAAATTTGACATGTCAGAATATTTTGAAGCATCAGTAAAGTGAGAAAAATTAGACATATCTGTGAACCCAGACCTTCCAGACAAATTTGAAGCCATGGAATCTGTAGACATTTGAGACATTAGGTTATGGCCACGGTCCATAAGATTCCTCAGATCACCAAATCCACTAGGGAAATTTGGGGTTTGGAAGAAAGATCCAGAATCACCTGTTGTAGATGAAAATGACTGCTTAACAGAAGAAGCGGAAGATGAGCTCTTCTTCACAGACATAACTGAGCCATCAGGCATATGCTGGATACATGATTCACTTACTTCTGCAGCATCAGCTGCTTCAGAGCGCTTGAATTTTCCCTCTGGATCTTCTTCTTGACGAGAGATCTTAGTGGAAGCTTCACGCCGTGCAGCCTGACTATCTTTATCACTAATTTCAGCTGCAGTCTCTTTGTGCTCCATGATGCCATCTTTCTCTTGCACAATATTTGATGTCTGGGAAGTAAGGATGCGTCGGCCATTTTCCTCTGTAATGCTTACATTAGCTTGATTTCCAGATCCAACTGCTGCTGATGGAGCAGGGGGAACCTGGGGTGCTGTCTTAGTCACTGGCTGTGGACCTGGCTGTGTAGCAGATGGAGGAAACTTTTCAAACATTTGTTGGATACGTTGCTGAGGTGTGAACTGTGTTGGTTGTTGAAACATGGGCTGGGGTGGCTGCTGAGACTGAAATGGCTTTTGAAAATGAAACTGGGGTGGCTGCTGGAATTCAGACAGAGGTGGCTGTTGGAAAGGAGACTGTGGTGACCCTTGAAACTGGGACTGAGGTGGCTGTTGGAACTGTGGTTGAGGAGGTTGTTGGAATGGGGATTCTGGTGGATGTTCAGACTGGGGTTGGGGTGGTGGTGAGAACTGGGACTGGAGTGGCTCCTGAAACGGGGACTGAGGTGGATGTTGGAACTGAGACTGGGGTGGCTGTTGAAACTGGAATTGGGTTGACTGTTGGAGGTGAGATCGAGGTGGATCTTGGAACTGGGACTGTAGTGGCTCTTGGAACTGGGAATGGGGTATCTGTTGGAACTGAGGCTGAGGTGACTGTTGGAATTGGGGCTGAGGTGGCTGTTGGTATTGGTTCTGGGGTGGCTGCTGGTATTGGGGTTGCTGGAACATGGACTGAGGTGTTTGTTGGGGAGATTGCTGATACATGGGGTGAGGTGGTTGCTGGAACTGAGGCTGTTGGTTCATTGTTGGAAATGTCTGCTGTGGATGAGTCTTCTGGAATACTGGCTGTGGAGACGGCTGACTTGGGCTTTTGACATTAAAAGCCACTTCTGTACGCATGGGAGCTTTCTTGCTTAAATCAAACTCCATAGTGGATGAAACACGGGAGGACTCTGAACCTGCATCACTGGGTGCTGGGGATGAACATGTACTGGTCTTTGTTGATCCAAATCCTGAGTCACTGAACATAAGCCTATCTCGCATATCCTTGGACAAGCCTTCAAGACCGTCAGTGGTAGAACTGTCAAAGCTGGATGAAGACTGAATAACAGTCCTGGATGATGAACTTTTGAAGGATGAAGTGGAGTTATTATCATTGAAGGATGACTGTTGGACACTGGAGGTCGAGGTACTACTGCTGCTGACCTTGGGGCCCTCGGTTAAAGTGGCACCTTCCTGTGAAATGTTAAATATATACTTCACTGAAAAATGTAAATGAATGCTTATGTATTATGATTTACTATAAAATATTTCATGATTATTTTCTTGAATCCCTAAGTACATTTGGTTATAACTAGCTTAACATGGTGAAAACTGTTTCTAAATCATGTATACTAGGGTGTCTAGTAAAAGTCATAACTACCTCACCTTGCAGAATATCTTATTCTTTCATCTGACCTAACTTGCAAAAAAGTGTGATTGTAGGAGCTGTATTTATCTTTATATGAAAATTAGTAAAAAGAAAACACAAAATGTCAGGCATAAAAAGAGATGTACCCAGTAATATCATCATTGTATACATGTCACATAAAATTTTAGATGTCTGTAGGTAGCAGTTGGCAGGCAGCCAATGACCAGGGTGGTATATTACCAGTACTATCGGCCTGTGTATCAGGAGGGTTAGTGAACCAGCACTTTAGTCGTTGTCAAGTTGCACTCCTCTTACCCAGGTAGCTGTCTTTTCTTTCTGCCTAACTAACATGTGGACTACTGGCATTCTGTCCACAAACATACAATTTCTTTGTCATATGCAACACCTGACAACACTTCAGCTCATTCTTCATAATTCTAGATTTTCCTGTGGTGAGCACTATGCAACTAGCCCTGCCTTTTGGTAAAATGACAGGAACAGTAGATAGAAGTAGTAGGTTGGAACATTTAGGCAGGATTATTAGACAGAAACATTAGGTAGAAGAAATAGGTAAGAGCATTAGATAGAAGCAGTCATTAGCAACATTAGGTAGGAGCCTCTACAAACACTGCACTAAACTTGCCCTCTGCCAGTGACCTGTTAAGGATGAGGCACTAAAGGCTAAGAAGCAACACTGGAGTTCTTTAGTTATGGACACTGATGCCATGGCTACCCCTTTGAGAGAGTTCCAACTGGAACAGGTGTCAGAGATATAGATAGATGGATAAAATTTTAGTTGTCAAGACTTTCCAGATTTGGAAAATTAACCAGGAACTACTGTCACAATGAGATGGCTAAAAGCAAAGCAACCCAAGAATGAGTATAAGATATTCTTGCTTCATCCATGTACTGAATGATTCTTCTTAATCAAATGAACTTTGTTAATAGTTCATAATTTATTATGAACCTTGTAACATATATTGTTGCTTTTTCAGCCAGTTGATAGTATCATTGAAGTAGTTGGAGTGACGTGTAGTTTATTCTAAGAACAACTTCTTTTCCTACTCTGTTTGGAAATTACGACTGTAATAAAAAAGTAGTCCATCCTTAAGATACTGCTAGTGAAATCAGCTGTATATACTGTTCATATCTTTATACTTTTGAGTGATTAGACTCTGAAAGATTGATGGATTGACTGATAATGCCACCTAGTAGTTCCACTAAGTATGCATGACACTGTTCTTAAGTATCCTGTTCTGCAATTTGTTTGCTGGAACAGAAAATTATGACTCAACATTATTACTATTTATTCACATCTACTTCCACTTTACTAATCAGTAATAGTTCTTTATGTCAGGAAAGCAGTAAAAATCGAGATATATGTTCAGGTAGCATAAAGAAATTAGCTCTATAACCTCTGTAACATGTCATAAGCTAAGTCAGTAGAATAAATTTTGCATTTATCTGGTCCTGAGAAAAATGAAATAAAATATCTGTTAGTCTACCTTACAGCAGTTTCACAGGCCTACTCTCACAAGCTGTTATGTTATTTCTTTACTCAGCTAAACTACTGGAGCCCATGATCCATATGCTTATGTACACTTTTTGAATTTTGCCACTGAATAGTCCATAGTGTTTCTCAGAGCTTCAAGCAGTGTGCTAAACAATACTGGGAACCAGATATTTATGATGTCTTCTTTTGTTGAGCTTATTTTGCCTTTCAGTTTCAATAGTAATATTTCATAATCTATGCCTTTCATGCCAACTGGAAAGTAATTTTGGGTGGATATTGGAAACTAAACCTTCCTGAATTTTCCAAGAGATGATCATGATATATCTCTCTATCTGTTTATCTTGACATATCTATCGATCTATCTCTCTGATGCCCATTCCTTCTGGGAACTCCCATCAAGGGGGTGGTCATGGCAAAAGTCTCTCATGCCAACACTGTAAGAAGCAAAGCCTTATTTTCAGTAGTTTTAGGTAATCTAGAGTTTTAAGTCAATGTGGATAGGGTAAGATCTTTTTATACTCTCTAACTGCAGTTTTTTAATACCTTTATTGAGATATGATATCACCACAAAACAGTATTCTAGGGAGGTGGGATAAGTATTTTGAAAGAAAGTCTAGGGAGGAGGGATAAGTATTTTGAAGAAAGTCATTCTTGGTTTTACCAATCTTGTCTTAACACTTAACTCATTCAGTGTGCTTTTTTATATTTTTCAGCCTTCCCTGGTTCACAAAAAAATAGCTGAAATCATTACTATTCTTCATTTATAAGAAGATGCACACAAAATATAAACGACTTTTTCTCAAGAATTAAGACTTGGTTATTCCCAGTTTAGGATAAACATTATCTACCAGACCAGCCAATACTATGTGGGCAAATTGCATAAACTTACACTTCATAACTTTTTCATATATATAATTAGGTGTAGAAAATCTAGCAAAAGTATTGTTGTTTTCTTATGAATTAAGAGTTGAGGATTTTTTAATTTACAAAATGTACACTGTATACCAGTTTAGCCTAGCCAGAGTAATAGCTAAGGCACTATGGGTGTGGGTGCCACAGGCTCATCGAGTCCCTAGAAAAGGTGCTTAACTGCCCATTGTGGTTAATAGCTGGCTACTGAGGCCTCCAGACAGCTCCAGTGACTTCCTTTGTTTGGGTTGCCATCTTTAGCTATTCAACAGAAACCATGATGCAAGCTGAATTGAACTTGCAATGGGATATTGCATGTGTAGGTTCATGTTCATAGCACCCAGCTTCATATTAGATTGAAATTCAATGAACTGAAAAGGTTAATCAGTGGTATTTTGTTTCTAGTTCAAACCCTTGTGAAAAATAAAAATGTAAAAATTCATTTTTCCTTTCAGAATATGTCTATATCATACTTTACTCACCCTTGATTACTGTTTCTTTGTTAGTGTGGTAACACTAATGAAAATATCCCAAAAGGTAGTGTACTTTCCTCTTTGATGGTGTGGGAGGGTGTAGAATGGATGGGAAGAGCCTATGCTGGTGGCAAGGATAGTCCTTATCTTTGTAATTATAAAATAATTATGGGTTTTTCCTTGGCATGATTTCAAACCATACGAACCTAATGACATTCAACAATAAAAAAAAAATCAATAAATTATTTCATACTACACATACATGTTTTATAGGTATCTTTTATATAATTTATCCATTTCTTTATGCAAATATTTTCTATGTTTTCATGAGATTTACAAAGAACTTTATTTACAAACAAATAAACAAAAAATATTTGTATTAATACCAAAGAAGTTACTTCTATTCTGAAACAACAATAGTGAGAGCTCGTCTGTCATCACACCCAGATGATGTATTTGAATGATGTATATGTGTGACTGAGATAAACAATATTTTCTTTCCATCTGTGACAGTTGCTGAAAATGATATCTACAGATAAGTGGTCTAAACACACATTAGCTGGGATTCTCAACACAGGTAGGAAACTTTACATCATCAGGTGACAATGGAAGCAGTCCTCTATGGGCTGTGAGAAGACAGTAGGAGTAAATTAAGGATTAAAGATCCAAGGCATCAAGCCTGCCATCCCCAAAGAAGCAAATTTTTTCTGTTTGTTAATAGTAAGGTCTTTAGACATTATAACTTACTTTGTAGCCTTTTTCATTGTTCTTCCACAGTATAATGGCATTCACTTCAGTTTATTCCCATTTACTGTTTTTTGTTATATCATTTTTCCCATACTAAAAGAATTTGATTTTTTTTCATTAATAATAAAGGGCATATCATTATTACAGGTCTATTGTAAGATTTGATTTCTGCCTGTTTATCTTTTCTTGGTATGATCTACTTTTTTTTTTTTTTGAAGGCTCCAGTCACAGACAAAAGTCCTCATCAAGGCTGGGCCCTAACTGAAATATAAAGAGAAGTGAGAAAGGGGGAAAACCAGACAGGGAAAGTATTTACAAATTCTGATATCATATATATGCAAAGCATATGAAACTGGTTTGTATTTATGTTAATGTTACATAGGAGGATAAAGGACAACAGAGGTATAAGTACATTTCCTTACATACTTGATACTACCAATTTATAACAATGTGTTTTGAGCTATTAGTTAAGGAATTGTATACCCATTCTTCCATTTTCTAGTTATTCCTATTTTACTAAGCATATGGAGGCTTACAAAAGTCATGAAAATGAGGAGAAAAGTCCGATGTTGTTCATGATAGAATGTGCTGCAATTACCTGTTTGCACAGCCTGAGGTGTCTTACATTCATGGGACCCAATATTCTGAACTTTTTCTCCTGTACACTCTTGGCACTTACAATTTCAGCATTTGCATTATTACATTCAACTACTATTACACTATCAAAATACTTTTGTGCATCTTTTCTAATAAGTTACCAACAGTATTTCTTTGTATGTTGCATCTTTTGAAGAGCTGTTCACTGCTGACATCAACAAATGGGTTGAGAATTTTGAAGGTTGTTATCATGTCACCCCTTACTCTTCTCTCTTTCATGGTGGGAAAATTTGTGAACTCTAACCTCTCCCTTAATTCTGGTATCACCTGTCGCTCTTCTCTAGACCTTTTTTATTGGTTCTTTGGGCTTTTTTAAGTTCTGTGTCTAAGTTTATTTAAAATTAGATATTTAAACCAATTAGAAAACTAACCTTCTTTGGTGCCTTTATAGTAAGAACACCATCCTTAGAGAGTGCTGTGGACACTAGGTCAATGTCTGCTGCTGGGGGCAATGTGAATTCTTTGTAGAATGACTTAAATGATGTAGAGCTTCCATCCTCGGAGACCTGAATGCAACCTCAGCATTATACAAAGGAATGGGAAATACCAGTGGCATAATAAGAAACAGACAGGTTTTCAGTAAGAAAGAGTTACAGGGTATTATGCTTCCTTACTGACATTTTCAAATTCCATCTTTTTAGAGAAAATCTACTTGGTCACAGTAATACCCAGAAACCACTAACCTTCTGGTAGGATCCCTCAACCACAATCTGGTCATCTACTGCACGGACCTGCAGTTCCCTTGGGTTGAAGTCCTTCACATCCATTACAACCTAAAATAGTACCAGAATCATGGGTCTGACAGTTCCCTGAGTTTAACATGTATACAGTCAACTCTATTAGGGTACATCTAAATTAATGCCTAAATGTGCCCTATAAATTTTTTCTCATGAACCAATATGACCTACCTTTTCTTTGGTATGCAAATCATAAAACTTCACTTGCATATAAATGAAATATCTTGTGATGGTAAAGAGAAAAAAGCCATGTCAAGCTTAGACCTGAATTATTTCAAGTGAAATCAGTTGATAAAGAATACATACTCTGAATCTTAACATTTAGTTTCTGCTGGTAATTTCTTTAACCAGAAAAAAGAAAGTAACCACAAACTGAACAGAATGGGGAAGATACTGCTCAAACATGTGCAACTTCTATGTGAAGGCAGAAATGTAAGTTCTTCAAACTACACTCCTCAAGAAAAACAGTAGAAAAGAGTCAGAAATTACAGTAAAACAGGTATCATATGCATGTAGGATTCAACATGAAAATGTGTTGCATTGTTCCTAAATATAAACTCCTGTGTTAGGACTAGGTTCTAGTGTTATTTATATTCAATATTTTCAGTCCCGTCACAGAAAGTACACTTAACTGGGAGACAATATCCATGTGTTGCCAGTTTTTAATCATTGCCAGAAGGAGTATAGTATAAGTATACCTTCTTTATATATAAAATATTTTACATATACAGGAAAGTCTTGAATTTCAAACACTCAAGATATAAATCAACCAATAGTTCCACTCAAGAATAGATTCTGCACTCGACCTTTCATACTGAAGGGTGAAGGTGTCTCTATGACCACTAGTCCTATGTGTTCTTGTATGGTATATGATGAGTCAACACAGAAATAGTGTTCCTGCCCTGGTATGTTGCCAACTTGCCTCATAATGAGTCAATAATCAAATGTCCACAGATTCTCCTCATCTTGTCATACCTTGGATTTAAGACTTACAAGTGTATGTTATTATAATGATAGTGTTGTAGAAAGAAAATTCAACTACAACAAGTAAGGGTGGTCATGTTTAATAGAGACTAAAACCAAAAACAGAATATTTCAACAATGTTGGGAAAATGACTTTTTAATTACGAATGATACTGAAAGACTTTAGTACAAGGTTTCTTATTTGTATGATGTTGATATCTGTTCTGGAAACGTTCAATGTGAAGTGTTATTAAGGAACACTAAACACAGAACAATCAAATAAATATGCAAGGTCCAGAGTGGTAGTGGTTGAAGAGCACAGAAAGAAACTGAAAATACAAGCAAAATATTTTTCTTAATGAATAAGGTGCCCGTTTCAAGTCTTGCAGCATCTAATGCAGAACAGCATGTATACTGTATTAGTGGAGTCAAAGAAGCTATTCATTAAAGGTATCATAGTTCAAAAAAAAATGCAAATGAAATGGCTACTGCTTCTAAAGGTGACAGTAGTCTTGTGGAATATCTGAAACAGTCTCATAAGCCAGTGTCAAGAAGAAAAGAACATGCAGATGAACTATTATTATGTCTGTAAAGTTTCATGATACTATTGACAGATATTGTTATTTTTCCCAATGTTTAGATGATAGTTGTGACCAAACTGATGTAAGTCACCTTCAAATCCATGGTAAAATAATTCAAATGGATTTTTCAACACAGGAAAAATGATGCAATTTTGTCTCTTTGCACAGCACGTGCAAAGGAACTGATTTCTGATGCTGTGAAAAAGTGTTAACATGAGTATGGAGGTTTTGAAAGTGCTCTTATACTGTGACAAATGGAACAACACTATGGCTGAAATGCAAGTTGACTTTGCTACATTTCTGAAACAAAGTGGTGTGTGTGTGTGCAGAGTCAGTGAAGTAAGCTGATGTTATGAAGGTGGTGGTTAATGTTACTGATTTCATCCATAACAGTAACAAATCTCTTTCACAGCATAAATGAAAAAAGATATTGAGACAATTATTCCTAATCCTGCATGTGGTGACTTACTTCTCCTCTCAAAAATTTGGTGGTTAAGCATGGGAAAATGCTGTGAATAGTTTTTTGGCATGGAAGATGTAGCTGAATCTGAAACTACTGAGCTGGATGAGAAGCTGCAAGATCCTACTTTTCTATGTGAACTGGGCTTCTTAACAGACCTTACAACTCATTTACATGAACTGTGTAAAACTCTAAGCAAAACAGCGAAGGATATCTATGTCGTATAAAATGAAGTTATTTAAGGTAGCCACTAAAATTAATACATTTACTTGCTTTCCATCCTGCATTAAGCTAGAAGAACTTAAGACTTTTGTGGGAAAAAACTTTTTTGCTTATGCGTAGATGGCAGAAAGTATTAAGGAGAAATTTACATATTGATTTCCCAATTTTGACAGCATACTGAATGATTTTATTTCTGATTTTGAATGTCAAACCCTTGCCCTGCCATGAGAACTTCGAGACTTGTGGGCAGATACATTATTGAGTACAAATGCAGAGACTGGAGTGTACTTCTTTCTACAGACAGTTACTGACACATAACAGAAATGATTTCAAAGATGTATTCATTGTGATGAGCTCCCTTCTTGTGTGAAAGTACATTTTCCACCACGAGTTACTTAAAATCTTGATTTAATTCTTCGCTATGTGATGAATCACTTTACCATCTGCATTGGCATACCACAATACACATAGATTTACAGTAGATCTATCTGCTCTAATAAATGAGAGCATTTGTTCACAGTGCTCATGCTAAAGATATGATTATTTGTATACTTTCTTTCTTCTCTTGTCAATACTTTTTGAACCTAATTAATTTTTCTGTTTCTTTCCTTCCAGAGATATGCTGGGGATCATGATATACTCTGACTCCTGTAATTAAGGGGTGAAAAGAACTTCCAAAACTGTGCTTCCATTCAAAATTTGGGAGGCTTTAAACCCATGTGGTACACTAAGACCCATGACAAATGAAACCATGTTCAGAATAATACATTGCTTTCGATTAGATCTTGTAAATGGCTATCATAAGCAAACCTCTCCAGCTGTAACAAAAAACTATAACATTTAAATCAAAGAAATTTATTGAGTTGAAAATATTACATAATACAGGAAAACCTTACTTCTTACTTATGACTGCTTGGATTTTCTCTTTACTTTTGTCTGACTTACCTGGAACTTGCCATCCTTTTCAGTGATCTGAAGGGCCTGTGAAGCATAGAGGTCCTCATCGATCTTGCTGGTACGGATTTTGCTGTACACATCACGACACTGTGTCCTGGAACCTTGATCCACCTGTAATAGTACCAAAAATATTATTTTACAGAGCTCTAATCATTGAAAAGTTCTGTTTTTTGATTTGGGGATGATCTTATGTGTATTTCTTTGTGGTAATAAAGATATCAAATATCATGATATGAGCATACCAAGAAATCCTTATTACGAGTGGAAGGAAATCAACACCCTGAAGGATTAAAAGTGCTGGGAACAATGGAGACAACAGTGCATCCATGTGTGGGTCTACACATTTCCATGTAAATCTTGCTTCTTATATTTTAATAGATTAGTTGCATTTAAAAACAGAATATAAAGATGGACTTAAAGAAGCCCATGAAGACACACCTTCAGCCCTGTGGTGTCGAACTTGTCCAGGACAGATTGGACAGCACGATCGAAGTCCTCCCAGGCTTCCTTGAAGAAGGTGTCATCAAAGAAGCTTTCTCGCTGGATCACGTTTAGTGGTTTGCCAGACATCTTAGATGGCCTCTGCAAAAAGTAGGGAATTGTTAGCCTCTGGTTTGTGTGTGTGTGTTGGGAAGGAAGGAATTTACACTTATAATGTTCTAATCTCATGGACATCTTATAAACACTAGTCATTTAATATTTGTAGCCGCTGATAGATTCTTAAATTCGGCAGATATACCTAGCTTATTGCCTAACATCTAAGCCTAGCCCATCACTGACATTTAAACTAAGTATATTCAACGGGTGATTGTGTGAAAAAAACACTTGTCAGTAGGTGTGAAGAAATATCAGGAGAGATTGAGTGTAGAATGGCAAAAGGTGAGAGCAAGTGCAGTGAGGGGAGTGGGTGAGGAATGGGATGTATTCAGGGAAGCAGGGATGGAATGTGCAAGAGACGCATGTGGCATGAGAAAGGTGGGAGGTGGGCAGATTAGGAAGGGTAGTGAGTGGTGGG
>JAUUDW010423830.1:0-12726 GCA_032361385.1 Panulirus guttatus | reverse complement strand
ACACCACACACACACACACACACACACTATCCACGTATCTCCTGTATTTTGTAAAAGCCAAAATAAACGGGGCGGGAGTAGGGACTGGAAATTCCACTTCATGTATTAAATCAGTTCGCTAGGTATCAAAATTGCGTATGTAGATAAATAGATAGATAGATAGAGATAGTAAATAAAGATGTATGGATAGTTAGGGCCGACCAGCACTAGACACATTACTAGTAAGCCATCCCAGTAGAGTGGAACACCAGCCGGTAAACAGTTAAACATCACCCGACATACAGACGAGAGATTTGCTGGTGAGTGTTGACCACAATCTGACAAAGGCGAATACAATTTACACTCGACGGAGAAAAATGAAAGTTAACGTTCAAAAGACAGAGCTGACAATCTTGCAGTAGCTAGCAAGGCAAGGGCTACACACGGACCATAAGGGGGAAGAGGAGAAAAGACGGGATGGGTACGGTAGTGCTATGACTTGTGGTGACCCAGGGAGGGGAAGGAAGGCGCCCTTTACGTAACGTGGTGGAGGGAGAGTGGAGGGTAGCATTTGCTCCACCCATAGACCTTACCGCTGGATCTTTTTATTGACAAGTTCTCCAGTCACGGGACGAGTTCCCTGTCGAAGTCTTGTCTGAAATGTGCAAGTCTTATAAAGTGAGGATGAGAAAGTGTGAACGGTACTACTTCCCCGGGCGGCTGCTGTCTGCCATTTGCTAACACGGAGGGTGTAAGATGGTTCCGGGCATCACGTCAACACTCTCAATTCAGGAAGGTAGTACTTCCCTGGGTAGCTGTTATCTACATCTACTGACAAGTAGGGTGTAAGATGGTTTCCGGGCATCACTTCATTATTCCTAAATGAAGAGGGTAATACTTCCCTGGGCGGCTGCTGTCTACAACATACAACCTATATTGTATAATTTTGTATCTCTACCTGTGGCAAGGGCTGTTATATGTTGATATATGAAGACTGTGACCCGGTTATTCAACTTCAGGCCCTGTTTACTAGCACAGCTGGACCAAATCACGGGCACAGCTGCATCCGATTTTGATTCATCAGCAAATTTCTGAGTTGTTGAATTGTTGCACACGTATGATTGCAAGACCTGACAACTCTCATCTTGAGGCCCTCACCGTGGCATCTCGCACCTTCCAGCCAGACTCAATACTCGTTGATTTTTCCGACACAGATAGCGAGGTGACATATTTCCTGTCTCCACCGGACATGTCGTAAGGGGCGGACATTTCCTCTGGGTGAGAAACAAATGAGAAATATCACCTTCGTCTCTGACCAACAGTGTCTCCAAAGAACTTGACTATGCATCCCATAGTCGAGGGAAGTCACAACAGACTTCGCTTTAAGCGGTAACTAAACAAATGCGATCAAATGAAATGATTTGAAGCTGACACTTCGAGTCCTCGAAGGTATTACACACATGAACACCGGCGCCATTTTCTCGAAGCACTGAACCAAGAGTTGAAGGTTGGCGGCGGGAGAGTGCCCGCCAGCGCCCCCGCGACTTATGAGTTACTGACTCACATTCCTGAGTATGCATGGGACGGACCCAGGCTTGCCAAATCACGCGCGTCTACCCTCGAGCTCATGTTCAGAACGAAGACGTCCGTCGCGTCCCTAATGGCCTGCCCTAATGAACACGTGTAGCCGCTCTCTTCATGTACATACATACCTCGTTTAAGTGTTTTCTAAATGTTTCTGTGTTTCTCTTTCACGGCAGGACCATAACACCTCGAGGCCCTAAATTCTGAATATCGGTGCAAGATTTTTAAGATTTTAGTCGGACTTAAAATGACGTATATGTAAACTGATGGATAGAAGTACATGGCAGAGAAGTGGAATTTAAGGATCGTATATGGGAAAAGGCGCTTGATACTTTTGGAGTAGAGGAAACAAGGCTCAGTGACGAGATAAGATCTCGCTTGTTCTGTCAAGAGGAGTGCGTGAGATCAAGAAGGAGTAGGGAAGACAGAGGAGGAGGAGGATTGCCCCACCTCATGAGAGACATCTTTAGATTTCAGGAAATGCAGAAGATGGCTTGTTCAGATGATGCATAATGGGAAAGGCGGCTGTGGGAGAGAAGCGCAGAGTGGTGTTGATAAAGCATAAACCTCCAAAGAATTTTAGCAATCCAGAACAAATATACAATGATAACGATGAAGCTGCAATGAGGATGGTACATGAAGCTGTAAAACATACACTTCTCTGACATGGTGAGATAGTAATACTGGGGATGTCAAATTATAAAGAGAGTGAGAGACTTTGTATTCTCGTTGTGAAAAGTTTTTAAAGAATATAAAGAAAATATCTTGCTAAAACAAATCACTAAACACGCTAGGATGAGAGAAACTGATACACCAGGATTACTAGGTCTTATCCACACACATACTCACATGAATATTGAGAATATCGTTTACGATACGCCAGTTGGAAACAGTGATCATGTAATGCTTAGGTTTGATTAGGTGGTAAATGAGGATGTAAAGACATAAGAGGAAATATGATTGTGCAACTACACAAAACTGAACAGTTTCTCTAGTAGCTTAAACTGGGGAATGGAGTTTAGTAATCTGGGAGCAAGAAATTGTGGTGAGAGGTTCAGTGAGACTTACAATGAAGTATGAGCTTGGGCACCTCCAGCCTCAGAGAAAGTGGGAAGATTAAGAGCGAGGTAGGAATGGCCGAACGAAAGATGTCAAAAAACAAAGGAGCTTGAAAATGTACTGTGACGAAGATATAAGCGACGCTCAAGCTAGCATTTGTTAAGATATAAGAGAGCAAGAAAAGAGTGTAGCAGGATAAGAAAGGAGGAACAGAGAAACTTTGAAAATTATATTACGGACAAGGCAGGAAAAAAAACAAAAAAATCATCAGGTTTGAATTGTCAGTTAAAGAGCAGCCAATCAGGTTAAGGGACTCAAAGGGAAGAGTAGTAGAGGATGATGTAATAACATGTGAGGAAATAAAAGAGTAGTTGAAAAGGGTTTTCACAGAAGAAGAGAATATATCCCTGACACCGATGAGATGGAATGGGAAGGAGGTTTTAGAAAGAACTGAGATATCTAGAACAGACATTAACATAATGTTAAATGGTCTTGACTCATACAAAGCTCATGGCTCTAACGAAGCCTCACCATATGTGCTGATTATACGTGCAGATTCACTCGATAAACCACAAGAAATACTGTTCAGGATGTCGCTGGAGAAAGGCCGAGTGGCGAGGAAGTGGAAACAGGCAAACGTCTTACCTGTCTATACGAAAGTGACACCCGGAAGAGGTGCTGAACTACAGGTCGCTCATCCTGACGAGCTTGGTCTGAAGGTACTGGAATACATTACCATAAAGCAGATGGATGATGACCTCCTGCAGAGGACGAATTTCTTTAGTGAGAGGCAACACAGTTTTTAGGGAAAGGATGTCATGCGTTACGAACCACTCAGAGTGAGCTCTGTCTTAGACGAAAGAGAAGGCTTGGTGGAGTGTTTGTATCGGGACTGCCAGAAAACGTTGAGATAACGGGGAGACTCCGTCGGTGGATGAAGGATTATCGTAGTGGAAGGGAGCTGAAGACTCGTCAAAAGAGCATTCTCGAAATACTTACTGCAGGGTTATTTTCTGGGACCAGTGCACTTCTTTATTTATGTGAACGACTTGTCTGAAGGCGCGAACTCACAAGTAAACCTAGATTAGACTCCGAAGTTTATCTGACATATGGTTGATGAACCTCAACCAGAGAAAGTATATTAAAACTGTATTTAAGAATATAGTTAAGGAAATGTTCTTCAAGGTGCTCAAAACTTGTACTAGACCAAAACCTGAATGCGCTTCTGGAGTTTCGTTACCTCAATGAAGCACATAGAGTTAATAAAGAAGGTTCAGAGGACATCAAAGACAGTACCTGAATTCAATCAGAGAGTTGTAAGCTGCCATACAAAAGTAAAATCATACGGCACAAAATGGATTTTCTTTCGGAAGCCTAGTTCCTGATCCTTCATCAGTAAGGTGGGGAAGGCGAGTACGAATCTGAGAAAAGGAAGATATTACAGCAAGATTTTAGAGGCCGTGAAAAAGCCTATTATGGAAAAGAGAAGTTAATTGGTAGACTGGAACACATCCCTCAAGTTTCTATGCTTGTTTAAATATGTCATCAGCGAAATTTTCTCCGAAGGATTCATAGACAAATCAACCATAGGCCATCAGAGGAAACTAAGCAGATACTTTAAAAAAAATGCAAAGAAATACATCTATGGTCCCAGAATAGTAGACGAGAGGAACATGTGAAGGGATCGTGAACGCTGACAGTATACAAAAACTAAAAAAGTTGTGTGATAGTGGAGGGAAGTTCAGGAGATGGGGGTCCAACGAGGGCAGAACTCTCTCCCCGTACTGTACAAACAGGTAAATTGCACACACACACACACACACACACACACACACACACACACACACACACACACACACACAACACACACACACACACAACAGATTTCCTTTACAAATTGACAAAGGAATTCCGTATTCTGTTCCGGTAAAATGATCTCTTGATATCTGTACATGTAAAAAAAAAAAATGTGACCATCATAGTTTACTCAGAGAGCCACACCAGCTAAGTTGTTATGAATTAATCAGCTCCGTCCCTCATAGTTTTAGATGTGTTTAGATTATATCTGAATGTTGAAATTTTAGTGGGAATTTTGACATGATAAAGTAGATGTTATAGAGAAGAACAGAGGAGGTATATCAGGTATAAGAATATTGGGTTTAGGAGGTAAGTTATGGAAAGTGAAAGGTACTGAAAGGGCTGTCAAAAGTGAGATTGAAGGGGACGATCCGAATTGACCAAAAAAGGTATCCACATTGATCGCCATGATGGACGATAGGGTAGGGATGGCAGTGGGTGAGGGGTAAACCCAGAAGAGGGTGGTAGAGATGGAGGAACAGAGATGGAGCAGGGGACACGAGGGAAGGTAGACGATAGAGGGAAGAAGAAGATAAACGAGTTCATAGAGAAAAAAAGGCGTTTCTGAAAATAAGAGAGGAAAAGTCGTAGATGAAAGGGTAATAGATAGCGGAAAGTTTAGTAAACATGAATACGTGAGTAACGATTATAAGATGAGTTAGATGACAGAAGACTGTGGGAAGAGTAACTGCGTTAGAATACTTGCAGGAACACACGAGACTAAAGCCTTATTTGAGGCGCCCTTGCCCGGGCCAACCTCCCAGCGTCTTAACATATTCCTGCCTTCCATGTAAAGCCGGCAGGGGAAATACTATTAAGGAAAAAGTATTATTGAACATTATCTTCATCCCACATTCGCTAGCAATTTCAAGTAATGGGAGAAACGATAGAAAGTTTCCTGATTAACATACAGACGCTTGCGCTCGTCCGCTTGCATTTCCAGGGAGGAGTCAGCAGGCCGCTTCCAGTGGAATTTGTTGAGGTCTGGATCTGGTGGGTGGAGAGGCGGCGGCACTGCTGTTGTGGACCACTGAGAGGTGTGCTCACCCACCCGACCCTTGGGGGAAAGGGAACATAACTGGGTTCTCGAAATATTCCATCGTGCTGTACGCGAAAACCAAATCATCATGTCTTTGCGGTGGAGATTCGAACTCATATTCCTGCATCCCATTATGTATGTGAGTGGTGGATTAGCTTCCTGGAGAAGGGTTACGGAGTTGTATTTCTGGCTTGCAAAACATATTTTTGCAAGATGTGATTTAGTCCACAATAACCGGGACTCAGTCATGTGGTCTATAGAGCATTGTAATCGGGACCTAGTACTGTGGTTTACAGTCCACTTAGGCGGGACCTAGTCATGCGGTTTACAGTCCACTATTTCCGGAACTCATTCATGTGGTTTACGGTTCAATAAAACTGGGAGCCAGTAATGTGGTTTACAGTCCACTTATCCTGGACCCATTCATGTGGTTTGCAGTCCACTGTAACCGGAACTCGTTCATACTGCTTACAGTCCACTATAACCGGAGCCCCGTCATTTGGTTTTCAGTCCACTATAGCCGGGACCCAGTCATGTGGTTTACAATCCACTATAGCCGGGACCCAGTCATGTGGTTTACAGAATGGGTGGGCGGCGATTTAGTCTGGCGCAAAAAGGATTCAAACTTGTATTTCTGGTTCATAGAATTTTTGTATATCCTCTGCAATAACAGTACATCCATGTGATTGGCTCTTCTGGAATGGCTTTGAATTTTGGTTGAGAATTCTATTTTTTTCATGTTTTAGAATGAATTAATAGAGACTTCAAACCTCTAAAATTTTTAGATTATCTTGATTGCTAGACTTTGAAGCCCTAAAGGCAGACGCTCTTCTCATAGTATTCAGTTTTAAGAGAGCGTAGAGAAGGACTTAGAATAACCAGGTAACAAGATCTGTTGACCTGTAAGCGAGCATGTCTTTTGATGAGTCGAAGGTCCTTCTTTCACTATTGTTCATGATTTACCGACTGCAGTTAATCGTATTTCAATTCAAGTGACGTTGAGTTGTAATTTATGACGTTAATGAACGACTTGACTGTTCATCTATTCTTTATTTAATCAAGAACTGTTGACATATATGGGAGAAATTCCTCTCTCCTGAAATTTTAGTTCCGCGATCTTGGTTCTGGTGTCCCCATCTACTTTGGAGGCTATGTATACCTACTTATATCGATGTTATAAGCTGTTCTTGACGCTTTGAAGGCTGTCAGGTCACCACAGAGTCCTCACTTCTGTAAAACGAATTACTTCATCTCTCTTAATGCCTCCTCATATGGTTTGTCTCGGAGTCTTGGTCCAAATATTGTTGCCATCTTCTGGACTTTTGCAGTCATATCTTGGATCTTTGGAGAAGCTAGAGATCAGAACTGTAACCAGACTCATTGTATGGTCTTACCAGTGAGGTTCAAAGAGTCAGTATGGTGTCTTGTATATCGTAATGAAACATTTGTGTACTTCAAACCTTTCTTTTTTTCCGATGGCTGAAGATCTCTCTCTTTTAGACCTCTCCAAGCACTTTCCTAAACATAAAGTATCAGAACATTTTTCTCCAAGATTCATTACTTCAAGTATGGCAGTTTCATTTCATGCCATAAAGGGAGAAGACCTTGTGCGTAGACCTTGAAATTTCGTTTAGAATATCAAACTCGTTAATCCATATCCGAATGTGTAAATATCAGACACCTGTAATCCAGATGTTGAAACGAAGAGCTCCTGTTTTAACTCTCGAGTCTCTATTTGACGTTTTATATCTGAATCATCTTACCTTTTCATCCAAGCTTCGAAACCCATAAACATCATCTTTGAATCGAGTAGGTAGAGCCACTTGGTTACTCTGTGAACTCTCCACGCTCTCCTTGCCTCTATCCTGACTACTGGTGGGCTGTCAGTTGATAACGAAGCAGATATCAGTTAAAAATTCGGTTCAAGAGTGACCCTGGCGCACCGCTCCCTCGATTTCTCTTTTGTTCACTATACTTTATGACGCGCGAAATCTCGGTACCTTAGCAGTTGGGAGTGAAAGTTTGGAATTTAGCAGATTGTTCGATGTATCCATGAATATTATCGCTTTGTTGAATGTTGGTTTTACAGATGATATTGCTGAAGTATCCCGAGTTTGTTTGACGGTATTTGTCATATCGATAGTGAAGGAACTATTACTCCAGAATATTGATAACAACGAGTGAAAGAGAGAACTGTAAAGTTGCCAGCTCAGGAATACTCCTGATCCAAGTTCTAGACGCCTTTGACAAGGCGCCTACTTCGACCAAACGCATGCTTCGACCAGGCGTATGCATGCTACAACCAGACGCATGCCTCAACCAGGCGTGTACATCAACTAGGCGCGTACTTCGACCAGGCGCATTGTTCGACTAGGCGGATACTTTGACCAGCTGCATACTTCGACGGGGTGTGTACTTCGACCAGGCCAGCATCGGGACTCAAGGTGTGTCCCAGGGCTTTCGTCCGTGTCTGCTGTACCTGCTGAGTGACAACTGGGCTGAGATGAGACGGTGCAAGAGTTGTATTATTGAACAAGAAACAGGATTCATCCTGAAAAAGAAATACTCAGAAAAATACCATCTTGTATTCATCTGCTCCGAGGTAATATATTATTCATATTTTTATATCTATTGAAAACATTTTATACGAATAAGTCAAAATGTCTTCTTGCTTCATGTAGCAACCGCACATTTTTATGATGGAAACTTCGTTACTGAAACGAGTCTTTTACAAAAAAGAAAGCCCTTGACTTGGTTTGGAATAATTAAATTTTCAGTAAATTTGATTCTGGGACACGTAATACCACAGAGCAAAGCCTTGGGATTGCGATATCTTTAACCAATGGAAAAAAATAAGAAAAAAAACTTTTTCACACAACCGAAAGTATACATTTTATCCAGTCTAGAGTAATGGACAAGAATGTGATATGAAAATCTTATTTTATGATATATATTTTTTTGATAAGACACAACGAGCGATAGAGCGAAGGCAAATAAAGATATTGGTATACTACACACACAGATCTCTAAGATTTTTAAGAATGACTTTTCTCAGACGTTATCTAATGGATAGTGTTCTCAGAATGAGTACTGCTACTTCTCGCCAGTACTCCTCAGTACGTGATTATTTCAGTAATAGATATCGTGGATGGAAGTACGTGGAAAGCACATCATCTTGCACTAAACGAGATGCGTGTCATAATCCAGTTTATAGAAATGCTAATCACAGGTTTCTGAAGTTCCACGTTCCTCCTAAGAGTCCCATCTTTGGCGAGGCGTCAGCAGACTCGCGTTTGCCTCGAGATATTGACTGCCCGTCAACAATGATAAACTTTATCGTCGCTTCTGCAGCATCAATGGTTCACCCTGGCAATATTAACACGACACTCGTTGTACGATGAAGACGTCTATAAATTGTCTTTAGTATCTTCTCCTCTCTGAAGACGTTTGACGAGCGTCTGTTGCCGTTCTTAGGGACGTATTGTGAATAAATGAAAACTGCTACCGGGTCACCATTATGGCTGAGGCGCGAGCAGCAGTTGACAGAACAAACACAATACGACGTTCAGCTGTTTACATTCTCCGTTGTGCAAATGGTCACGTGTTGTGTGTGATGCCTCCTCCGCTAACCCTTCATTGCGTAGTGTTATTGCCGCAAGTCAGGTTCGCTTTGTCTGCCACCGGTTCGTGTCTTCGTTTTTTTCTGTCTTTAGTTATTTGCCTGTGCTCAGATGCGATTGAACTGTCTTCCACGTTCGCTATTTCTGGGACGGCAGGTGCAATGCTGTTGGATTTCGTTGATGTTCGGACCGGGCTTAGGATATTCCTTCTAGTGGGATTGTTTTTCTGTCTTTTCATTCCTTCATAAAGTGTCTCTGATTTCTTTGGTAAGTTTCACGTTTTGGTTATATATTTTTCATTCTTAACTGCGATGTTAAGTCAGTAATTTTTTTTTTAAGTAAAGCTGATATAGATTGAAAAAGAAATGCTTTGTGAAAATTTAATTCCCATAAGAACAGCTTTTTCTTAAGAGCGACGTCTGATTGTGTTTCCTCTCTCTCTCTCTCTCTCTCTCTCTCTCTCTCTCTCTCTCTCTCTCTCTCTCTCTCTCTCCTACTTTCTCCGTGTCCCAGTGGCAGCTCATTCGTACAGTGGTTGCAGCACTGGAGGAAATACAGCTCGGCAGAGAATGGGAAGGGATGGGAGAGGGAGGGGGATGACTTTAAAAATGATTTAAAAGGATATTTGCGACCGCAAACCTGAAGCGGTGTTGAAATACCGCTTGTTTTTCTTCCCCCACCTGCCACGCGGCTCCCATTCCTTATCTCTAATGGAATGTGCTGTGGTTAAGTCATGTATTATGTATCTGTGGCGCGTTTCCTTCGGTATTAGCTTGCTCTTCACTGTCTTGGTTTTCCTTTTATTCTAGTTTTTCGTTGTATACATGTGGATGATAACTGTACAAATATCCCTTACCCTTCTTTCTTTGTGTGTGTGTGTGTGTGTGTGTGTGATTATTTGTGTTAAGCGGAGGGTGGTGATCACAAACATCTTCTAGGGAACAAATGTAAATAGTTCACTATTCTCCAAATCAGGCTAAAAAAATGTAAACAAATTTGATAACACTGAGACTGGGTGACAAAGAGTCCTCGTTGTAATGTTTGTTGCCAGTGTGTGCTGGTGGACTGTTTAACTTCAGTGTAGGGAGAATCGAAAGCCCACAGGTGCTCGTGGTTAGAGGTGATTTGTCCAGCAGGTTCCTCCCAAACTGCCGATGGCGGTCCAAATGACGGTTTAGAGAAGGTGTTGAGGCTTAAAGAGGCGAGCGATGCGTGGTGATGTGTGTACAAGAAGGTGAGAAAAGAGTCTTGCCCAAACCCAGTTCCCAGTAGGTTTTGAATCTGGTCTTTTTGTGTCGAGATAGATAGATGGCCCGAGTGAGGGATCGTGTCTATCTATCCATCGCCTAAGAAGGATGAAAGTTGTTGGTATATCTCTTGTCTGAAGCGAGAGGTCTTGACATTTAGTGTCGACGGAGTCATTAGTCTGTGGACATAATCATGGTGTGAAGGTGTTCACTGCAGCTGAGGTCCCGTTCATCATGATGCCGAAGAGTTTGATGGAGTGGGAGATAAGGACGCAGGGGCTTACACAGAGTGCAGGGGACATAGCGAGGCTGAAGATGAAGCCTCTGTGTGTATAATTACAGTTTTGCGTCGGTCGATCGTGCCATGTTTGGCAAGCTTCCGTGTCCGAGGCGTGTTATGAGTACTCCAGAGGACTATGGAATTTTGGCGATTCGTCGTTAATAGCGACGTCGACAGATAAACACATGGACATGCCCCGCACTGGAACTGCTTGCCTTGGAGGGCGCTGCTGATAAAGATACATAGACATATCCAGCTCGTATGCTCTAAGGCACGCAGCAGGTGAGAGAGACTGTGAGATGGAGACGGCCCTCTGAGAGTGGACAGATTGCTACGTGCCATGATGTGAGGCAACTCCATATTTAGAGTCCTATTGTCAGAGAGATGATGATGGTGTGGTCTGCTAGATCATAAGTCTTGGTGAAATCTGGAAATGCAGTAGTTGTTGCTATATCGTTCATTATTCAGTCCTCCGAGCCAAGAGTTCTTCGTTCTATAATATTTTTCGATATGTTTTCTTTTCTCTGTTGATCATGTTGTTCATTGCATAAGTTAGTCTTCTTACTGAAATGTGGTTCCCCTTTGGCTCTTGAAAAGAACAGGAGTGTGTGTGTGTGTGTGTGTGTGTGTGTGAGAGAGAGAGAGAGAGAGAGAGAGAGAGAGAGAGAATTTGTATAAATTGATTCATTCTAAATGTTATCTTTGCTTGCTGTTGTTGGTGATAATCCCCTCAAAAACCACCAGTTTCCCACCAGTTACTATCTGCTTAGCGAGGAACAATCATAACTTAGAAAGCACCTAAGTACTGCAGCTAATCCCCTCCTTATCATCTCTCTGATAAATGATATCCAAAACCAACCTGTGTCAGATCAGTGGACATTACCTTTGTCTCCTGGAAGCACCAAGTGGCAATTCACGCAAGTCTTCAAGCGTTGTTGGGTTTATCGAGGAAGACGTCTCATCCCTCAATGATTCCTGTTTTTAATGATGTGCCCCCTGGGTATGTTCATCTCCTCAAGGACGGCTGCACAAGGTCTTTGACCCGATCCTTAAGGAATAAGAGCGAATGGTAAGGCATGACCTACCCTAGGATGGAAGACTCGGTGCTTTTTATGGATATGATGGAGCAGAAGGTCGGAGTCATTCAACGTGAACGAATGTGTGTCTGGAGAGAGTGCAGTATTTCAGGCTCTCTGTGGTGCAAATGTTTACCTGAACGAATTGATTCCGCTCTCTAGTTCTCCCGCTTGAGATGACTGGGGCTTAAAGCTCTTTTACCACCTTCCAGGGGAAGGCTCTGGCAAGTTACACGTACGGTTTAAACAGCACGAAAGATTATTATCACTACCACTAGAGAGAGAGAAAGAGAGAGAGAGAGAGAGAGAGAGAGAGAGAGAGAGTACCTACCTACAAGTATCTTACGAAGAGATTTTGCCATGACGGCACGGGCAGTGCGAAGCGCTCACCACAGGTCTTGCTCGATGAATAAGACTGTTCCCAGTTGCCACCTGCATTACTCAGTCATCTATTCTCGGTTCATCCGGGACTGATCTTAACCAAATGTCACGTATTCTTTTAAATGTCGCTGCGGCAGTTCCAAGCCTTCTATCTCTCTTATTTCTCCAAGCAGTATATCAAATTGTCTTTCTAGTTTTCAGGTTCGGGCGTCAGAAACATTTGTCCTATTCATTTTTGGTAAGTTCCTCGGTATTCTTGAAGAGATGATAGTTTAGATTCAACAAAGCATCGCATCAGATCCTTTTTACGATTGAAAGGCTGATGCTCAAACTAGCTAGTTTCACAATAAAACTCTCAGGCTGTGCTCACACAGACACATGATCACTCGAGTCAGCCTCGTACTGAAACATGATCACTCGAGTCAGACTCACGAGCAGAGCCCTGCACAAGCGCTGCTCCGCACCGGCAGGAGGCAATTGCATGACACTTTGATGCCCCGAAAACGAGTCAAGACCGTGTGTCGGAAAATTACACAAAGGGACACAAACAGAAAATACATAAAAGTATTCTCTTTTGATATTTGTCCTCTGGTACCAGTTAGGC
>JAUUDW010423719.1:0-12727 GCA_032361385.1 Panulirus guttatus | reverse complement strand
AGCTCGAAGTCTTTCAGTTACCCCTCGGACGATGTCTTCACTAAACAGACTACCAAACTAACACAACTGCCGTGCCAGCGGCCGGTGGTTTTATCACTTGAATCTAATCAATTTCTTCATTTCTTTAATCACGTTTTTTGTGTAAACTCGTTTGTATAGCTGTGCCGTTATGGATGAAGTTCTTTCTTAGTTTCCTTTCCTTTGCTAGATACATATATTGATCAGATTTGTCAATTAAACAATTACTCCAAATTACGATTGAAAGAGCGTACCTTGCCACAGTGTGAGGTGATGATGTGATCATACAAGTGCCTCGTATGTGATGCTCCACTCCAGTATCAGGTGACGCTGGTGACGCTGAGGTGTTGGGACAGTAGCGTCCGGTGACCATGTGGTCGGTGCTGTTACCCCGAACTTTATGACGTAAAGTAACGATGCGACGGATAATAGGTAATACGGTGAATGTGAATATGAAAAATGTTAGCCATATTGGCTAATTTCTGATGTCCAGGTTATCGTACGTCACAACAAAAACTTTCCGGGGAAATAATCTGGCATTAATTTTCTACACGCTTTAGTCACTGTTATCCTAGGAAGAGGAAAGTAATGCAGAACTAACGCATTTATTTACAATAAGGCATCAGAGTAAAACATAGCATATGTGTGTGTTATCAGACGAAAAACATGAATATTGTAAAAGTAATTCCTGTAAGTACTGAATGAAGTTATCTGATGAAGCTTAACAAAGAAAAGAATCGGTAGAACACTATCTAATTAAAATTACAGGATGAGGAGCCAAGTTTTCGATACAGCTGTTTATTATGTTGTATGATTTTTTGAATAAAGTGTATCTTCTTTTCTTCTACATAGGGTGGTTAGAGTAGAGCAGGAAGAGGTGGGACAGGGAAAGGGATGGTTTGAAATGAAAGAACAAACTGAGGTGTGTACAGGTGTATGGTGTAAGTGTTTTGATGCATGTTGGTGATTATCTGGAAGCTTATATTCATCGGTGATTTTAACGCCAGCCACACAAGCCTTGGACAATCGTTCACAAGTGCCACACGCAGAAATATAGTGAAACTAATAAAATGTTTCGTCCCTCAACACCTGAGGCAAACTTCCCAAACCTAATAGGTCAATCAGCTTTAACTACATCAGTTATGATACTCGGAAATGGCAAACTCTTCCCCAATAACCACATCAGACAAGGTGACCTCACAAACAGCTATTATATTCTGATGATAGCCACTAAATCAACAGCTCCAGTCTTCCTTCATTCCCGTACACGACAGCTGACTATCCAGAAAGCTGACTGGAATCTATTCATTGAAACAAACAGCAAAAATCTATGTCGTAACGAACATACTAGGATGAAAGGGACTGCTGACACAACAACATTACTAATCCTTATCTTCACACGTGGATATTGAAGATAAATGATATACTAACACGAAAAGTGATCATATGATAATTTAAGTTTATGTGGCATAGGACGAAGCTCATGAGACAGGACTTGAAGATATATAATCATGGAAACTACACAAACCTCAACCATTTCTGTGATAGCATAGACTGGAAAATGGACTTCAGGAACCAGAGTATTATGGTGAAAGGTTCTGTGAAATCTAAACTTAAGTAGTAAGGACATGAGTACCTCTCGCATCAAATACAGAGGAAGGGTTCAGAAAGAGGGAAAAATCGTTCAAGCAAACATGTCAAAAAGCAAGGGAGCTTCGAAATGTTCGGTGGCGAAGATAAAGGACACACTAGCCAGTCAATATATGCAAGGTATGAGAGAGCAAGGAACGAGTACAGCAGGATCAGGCGGGAGGAACAAAGAAACTTTGAAAAGAATGTTGTCAACAAGGCAGGAGGAAACTTTCTTACAAATTCATGTAGAGGAAATTGTCTGTTAAAGAGCAGCTGATCAGGCTATGGGATTTAGAGGATAGAATTGTAGGGGATGATGTAAGAATATGCAAGGAACTGAATAACAATCTTAGAAGTATTTCTGCAGTCGAAATTGTTATATTCCCAACACCAGTGAGATGGGATGGGGGAAGTTTTATCAGAGATATTTAGAAAAAACATTAACTGAATACTAGAAAGTCGACCCACACAAGGCTCATGGTCCTGATGAAATTTCTTCATATGTGCTGAGAATGTCTGCCGATACACTAGACAGACCGCTTGAATTACTGTTCAAGATATTTTTGGAGAAAGGCAGAGTACTAAGGGAGTGGATAAGGGCAAACGCTACTGAGTATCAGAGCGGTGGAGGCGTGACTTAAAATGACTGAGAACATGATTAATACTAGCAGCACACATGAATTTAAGAAGTGTGATAGCAGAGAATGTTCAAGAGATGGGGCCTCACCAGTGTAAAACCCTCTCCTCGTATCGTACAAATGAGAAAATCCATACAATGTGAAAACCCAAGAGGACATCAAATAGCCGTCTTTATATCCATCCACCTAGTTCTAAACTTTCCCTCGACTTACTATTCACCTCAGATATGCTTCACTTTTTTTGTAGAAAGACTCTTGCATCCAGGAGACTGGAATTCACCGAAGAGGTGGGTAGTGGGGCGGTAGGTCAACTGAGAATCTTGTTCGCCGAGTGGATGACGAGGAGAACCAGAGGGAGGCTGTCAACCTGAGCCTTAGGATGAAGGTGCATTGCGGGTGCAGCGTCGAATGATGAAGCCTTTCATCCATACGTATCGTTAGATGGCGGGTGGGAGGCTCTGGTGCACTGACGAGTAGTTGTTAAGGTTGACTCCTACTGGCGACCTTGATCATGCTAGAAGAAGGTACACCAGAAAGAGAGACCAAGAGACCCAACCACGGAGGAAGACACATACGACGGATTCCCAGATTTATCTGGCAGTGGACCAACTTCAGTCCACTTTTCGGGCTGAGTGTACGTCTGGGGAGGTAAAGTAAGGGGGAAGAGGTCCAGCAACATCAGTATGCAGCACATCACACAAGCAAAATGGAAAGGAAAATGAGTACCTCGGTTTCCGGCAGCCTAGTCTGCTCACAGACTCCCGGATACGTCACCTTTTCGTCGGGAAATATTAGCACTTTCAGAGTTACTTTTATCCTGAATTTTCAGCCACATCCCAAAGTGTTAGCGTGGTGAGTAAAGATGTTATATGATGGTGGTAGAGAAGGAAAGATATTAGAAAGATGATAAGTCCGGGGAAATATGTCGAAGCTGAGTTACATGAAAGAAGTTCTACGCTGGTCAATGGCACATTGAGAGGAAATATAAGATAGGTCTAGAGTTAAGAATGTTGTAAGGTAAGATTCCAGCCCTGAAGGATGACGAGGATTGGCAAGAGAAGGGAAAAAACTTGCGCCATTAGGTGGGAGGGATGACACACTGTGATGAAATTAGAAACATAACGGGCCGTGCAATGCTCATCATGGCTCCAGCTGTGGATGTAACCATGGCTTAGGCTGAAGGATGGTCTTCGTAGTGTAAAGAATGGCGTCCAGGGGTTATAAAACGTGTACAGGAAAGCCATGTAGAATGTCACTGCAGGTCTGTGTGCAGTTGAGTTGAAGCAGTGAGGAACAGCGCACACCAGAGATGATACGTCAGGAATGAATAGCTTCCTGAGCACAGCGTTAGCACCGTCGTGCTCAGTGTGTCGACCACCGTGTTCAAGAGATTAATGTTTCCCACATTAATGTCTTATACCTCACCGGTGTGGGCGGCGCGTAAAGCTTATTTTCAAATATTGTTGCACCTGCCCATTGACCTTGTAACACTTTGTTAGAGTTCCTAATGAAGACACCAGACTTCATCACTGCATAGATGAAGGGATTCGAAACCTCTGTCTCTCTGTTTAAAGTTTATTGATCTTGGAAGGAGTAAGTCCTACATTATATTCTTGCCAGTAAGATTTAGCCGAAAGGAAATTGGCTTAAACTGTTTCCCTCGTCACCATCTAACTTAACAAGTTTTGGTCCAGCCCAAACTATAGTTCTGGGTTCAGTGTCTGAGAAAAAATAGAGGTACTGTAAACAAGGTTATCGGTGCTGGTGTTGTTCCCTTGGTGTATGTGGAGGGGACAGACACAGACGAACACATGAGTCAGCTTGCAGGTTTTCCTTCCTGACGAGAAGGAAAGGCAATACTTGGCCATGTATCACGTGACCTGAATACCCTCGTCTCTAACTGTGTACTGTTAGCTCCTTCAAGGTGGTAGTACGACTCTTGGCTACGACAGCCTGGCCTTTGACTCGACCATTAGGGGCGAGGTCAAAATCCACCTCATCACAGCCTGAGGTTGTACCGTTACGCTCGACTGTAAGGTATTTCAGGCACCAGTCCTTCATCTTGAGTAAATTTTAGTCATTTCGATCAGTATAAAACATGCCACATCCTCCCCCGCAAGGGTGTAAAGCGTCCAGCCCAACCCAGCCCGCCAGCCGGCTACTGACCCCTCCCACTCCCCACACAAGCCGCGCCTCACCTGCTTGTCCTCCGAGCCAGCCCTGACTCTCTCATTCACACTTTCTCGTCGCTGTTCCCGTCGCTGTTCTCTCTCCCCCCCCAGTGTCTCAAAACCTATCAGCGGGTGTTTTCCAGATTCATATGACCTCTCTCCATCACATGATCAGTCAAGTACTCTGTCCATTGCATGATCAGTCTAGTACTCTCTCCATCACATGCTCAGTCCAGACTCTCCATCACATGATTAAGGGTACTCTCTGCATCACATGATAAGTCTGTTATTCCCTCCATCTCAAGATCAGTGTTACACTCCCTCCATCACATGATAAGATTACAAGATAACCTACATAAAATAGCTGAATGGTCTAGAAGATGGCAAATCCCATCTAACGTCAATAAATGTCAGCTGTTGCAAGTAGGAAACCTCAACAAGAAATTCGATTATAAACAGATTGTCCACAAGATAACGGACACCCTAGTGTGAAGGATCTAGGGGTCACTGTCTCTAGCAACTTCATATTCTTCCAACATTATAACCAAGCTGCCGAGAAAGCGAACAGGATGTTAAGATCTATCAACAGAAACTTTTCATACTAAAGCAAGGATGTGATACTGCCATTATACCTAAGTCTAGTTAGACCCCATCTCGAATGTGCATGCAGTGCAGTTCTGCCCCCGCTCCACTTAAGCAAGAATGTTCTTAAATTGGAAGCAGTGCAGCGAAGATCATCTAAATTGATTCCTTCTTTACGTAACAAACAATATCAGGACAGACCGAGAAATGAATTTGTTCTAAGAAAAATGGGGCTCTGAGGCAAGTTAATAAAATGTTTAAAAATGCTTAAAGGATTCAACAAAGTCCATATTGAAAATTTCTTTACGGCTGCACCAGTTCTGTGAATGAGGGAAAAAGGACTAATGCTTAGAATTCCCCGAGTTTATCTTGATTGCACAGATTATTTCTTTAACGACATTATTGACGTATGGAATAAGGCCCCAGAACATGTTCAGAGTAAAACTGCTTATATCTTCAAAATTAGGCTTGATCATTACCTGTTACTCTACGGTATTGATTGATTCTTGTAATCAATCATCATAACGTAATGGTATATTATGCCACCTACTTAGCCACTGATCTCGTCCAGGTCATGCTGTGGTAACATACCAATATTGATTAACCCGTGTCGCCAGCTTTAAGGGAAGAAGAAGGAAGTATTGTATCATCTCTCCACACCAGGGGTAGCATATACATGGTAAGTCGCCAGGCTGGAGCTCTAAGTTTATTGTTATTATTGTCTTTATAACAAAAAGTGAAAGGATGCACGTCTTTGATGATGGGATGCATGACATATTCTCGTTCATCTTACCGTCTGACTTTCCTATAAATGTTTCCTTTAGGCATATTACTCCCGCAAGGTATTCTTTTCTTCCTGTTTTCCGTCCGGAGTGTTGCCGGAGCGTGAGGAGAGAGCCTTTTCTTTGCTATCCTTCTTTTAATTTTAAAGGGATTCCATCATTTTTGGTAGTGTTAAGGCCAGACCACCTCGCCTGGACTTTGTGTCTGTGTGATCTGTGTATTTATGTAACTCTGTGTAATTCCCTCCATCTCATGATCACTCCAGTACTCCCTCCATCACATGATCAGTACTTCCTCCATCACACAATCAGTGCAGTACTCAGATAATGTTTGATATCCGGCAGGAGACTAGGAGTGGCAGTAGGCTGTTCCAGCAGCCACCTACCACACTATCAAATGTCATCATGTTGCTCGTCACCACCACGTCCTGGGATCCAGCTCCCCACCACCCCACCAGTACTTTTCTCAATGTATGTGGCTCGCATGACCCACACACGTGGTCAGACTGTATGTGGTCCTCGAGCTACCTACCCTCAACACATGAAGAAGGTGTTCAAAATTATTCGGGTGGTGGATGTTCCCTGACGTTGACAGCCGTTATGACTCCGGCAGTTGATACGCCTAAAGCCCAACTAACTAATTAGCTCTCTCTCTCTCTCTCTCTCTCTCTCTCTCTCTCTCTCTCTCTCTCTCGACTACACTGTGTACCATGTAAGATTTCAACCATCATGAAGTCTTTCCATCATCAGTTAATTCATCTAGATCCTCACACTCCTCTCCCCCCCTCTCTCTCTCTCTCTCTCTCTCTCTCTCTCTCTCTCAGGAGAACAGTCCTCGCATTTACCGGAATATCCACATTCTTGTTAGTCACTCGCCTCCCTCCTGCCTCACACACACACCCTCACTGTTCGTCCTCCTGGCCTGACCAGTCCTCCCTTCTCCACCTTATCTCCTTGAGAACACATCATCCTCCCCAGTACGGCTGTAGTCCTTAACTCACTCCGCTGCACATCTCTCTTCTCTTTTTTTCCCTGGGACTCGTGCCAACAGCTTTCCGAGCGCTTTTACTTAAGTCCCAGGAATGAACAAAGCTGTGGTGATGTTTAGTGTGAGCGTCCGTCCCACCTCCCATACCGCAGGTACGATCATTCATTTTTGACCAGCACTGGCGTAAGCACTGTCTATGGGCTTAGGACTGTCTCTGACAAAAATGAGGTTTACATATCAGTGATCAAGTACACAGAAATTCACAGAGTACGTGATGCCAGTGCTGCCATGACACTGCTGCCGGCCGTATGATATACTTCCTGTGGGTGGCCTAATTTCAAGAAATTTCGTCAAGAGAAAGGGAACCCTCGCCCCTTTGATCCACAATACAGTCAGGTGACTGCATTATCAACTGACCCCACACATTCAAGTATCACGTAACATTTAGATGTTCATATTATTTCCAAAGTCTAGCAACATCTTCAGTCCTTTCTTCTTATTCCTTTAGCATTATCAATAATATCAAACCCACTTACTCTAAATCTAGACCGTAAGTTACGTTCTTGAATATAATGTTCAAGTGTACCTTGTCTTCTGTAAAGCACATCTTACATCTTTCATCATCGTCCTCATAACTTATTCCACATCCCATCCATTTTTTGTCCTAATACAGTCTAGCCTCAGTGATATCCTTACGCCTATTATATCCATATATACAGTGTCTGAAAAAAAAACGTTGCCTGGTACCCATATATTTTCAAAGGCGATACACAGCTAAGGTTTATTGTGGGTACAAGCATATGACGCCCCCAGAGTGAAATCGTCATACGTCTGGTCGCTGAGACAGCAGTAGTGCTTCTAACAGTGTGCCTCAGACTATTATGGGCCACATGCATAGTGAGAGTGTATGTGGTCTTAGAATTATCTTTAACACCTGAAGAAGGTGTTATAAATTTTTCGGTTGGTGGATGTAGCTTGACGATGACGGCCTTAATGACCCTGGCAGTTGATAGGCCTAAAGCCCCAAAAACCAACCATCAGGTTCTCTTGAGAGAATGATAATCTCTCTTTGCTCTTCTTGGCTGCAACTTCATTTTGGAAATTTCGCTTCTGGGCGCTGTATCTCTTCCATCTATGCTTCAAGATGGTTGACTCTGACGTTTCGAAGGAGGAGAAAGCTGAATTCTCACTTGGAAGCAAGAAAATGTGGGTACACGTGAGATTCCATAGCGCACTGGGTTTCAGAACGCTTTGATCAGGCGGCTTCTGCCTGCAACACCTCATCTCCGCCTCTTTCCATTCAGATCAAGACCCTGCTGACCCAAAACATGGGGAAGAATACGTCAGGAACCTTGTCAGTTCCATGGTCAGACGTCTGCAGATGGTAATCAAGGCCAAAGGAGAGATTACATATTATTAGAATGTAAGTGTGATATCGCCTCTGAAAATGTATGGAGAGGCGGAAAGGTTTTTTATAGACATTGTATGTTATGCTGCAACAACATATATCTCACCATACCAGTTATTCTTGCAATATATTCTTTAAAATCTTCTCCCATTACCATCAATGATCCTCCTACTTCCACCTATTGTTATAGCAACTGTCAGTTCATTTCCAAGTAATCCAACATGTCCAGGTATGTAAGGGAAGGTACAATTTCCTCTCTTTTCGTACTGTCACCTTTAGTTTTAGTCACTTATTGTCAAGATATTTTCAAAGTTCTCTCTCTCTCTCTCTCTCTCTCTCTCTCTCTCTCTCTCTCTCTCTCTCTCTCTCTCATTTGCTTTCCGGACGTCATGACTAGCAACCGGTTCTGCCTGCGTTGGGGAAACTCCTTAATGAGTCAGCCACATTCCTTATTCCAAGACCCATCACTCCACTTCACATAACCCATTCCGTCCCTCCCATTATCATGGACACTCCCATCACTGTAACAAACGTCATCATCACCTTTCCTAATTGCATGAATCTCTCGTCAAGTGCAAGAGCGTTTGCCTGCTCACAGATAACACTGACTATCCCATCTGGTGATGTGACGTAATCAATGTTTGGAGCACTGACGGCACTATAATCATGACAGTCAATATTCCTAGTCATCCTTTCTTTGATATGACACTCTCACATTTACCCTTGGATCTACCCGTTACATGTGCATTGAATACATAGCATTATTATACCTTTTGTTTCTAAGTATTTTACAATCAAGTAGTACACTCCTATGTTTGACCATTCACTGCTTCGATTCCTATCACAGTCCATCCACCTGGGTGTATTTAACCTTATCCTAAGGGCTTTGGTCTCAATTATTTCTTTTCCCCTGGCTTTGGTAACTGGAGCCAAGTCTGGAGAAGCATAGCCTACAGTATATGAATACTTTATAGCTCAAGCTGAGGCGGCAGTAGCTCTACTGGTCAAACATTTTAAAACTTTGCAACAATTCTCCGACTTCTCTGCAAGTACTTCTTGCCACTTATTTTCCTCACTCTGCCAAGAATCATCCCTATTTTTTCTTAACATTGTTTTATAATGACTAACCTTTAACACTACATATAGCATCTGTCTTCCAGTGTCTGGCTATGTAACGCCATTCCCACTTCTTTACATTTCTTAACCATAACTCCTAAATAAATGTGGTCTGTGCATCACGTAAAGATCTCCCTCTGATAACAATAACATTAGCTCATCCTATCTGTTCCGTTTCAGGCGGCTGTTTCTCCTCTGTAATAATATTACCAACATAAAATAGGAAGAAGTTAGCTCCCTGCGGAGTTTCCAATCTTACATCAAATTCTCTTGAATACACTTCGTGAATAAACGTTCAAGCTGTTCTTCCAGTCAAACTATTCTTTATCCATTTTCGGGTACTTAATCCCATCCTCTTTCGGGATCAACAGGCTACAAGCTAACTGAACAATCCCTTGATGAAAATTGAGAATTTGTTTGTATCATTTGCTAAAAAAGTTAGCACTGGCGTTACTTGTGCCTCTTTCCACATGAAGCCTTTGTTACTCTCTCTGAATCTACCCAACTTATCCAGCAGTCCAACTAAAAGTATCCGCTCTGACATTCTACAAAAACGGTAAAACTTAGTAACCTCTCATCTTTTCTCTTCATTATGAGCAGGAGCAATTATGCTCCTCTGCAAGACACAGGCAACTGTGCTGCGTCTGGGGGTATAAGCCAATCATCTACTGCACAGAGTAGGTTACTCCCTTCTCCCCTAAGGCTGTGTTCTTGATGGCTGGTGATGTGGCCAAAAGGTTCGTGTAACCTGTTTTGCAATGTAGTATCAGTTGATCTCTTCCTCACTGCTTCTGAAACAACTTATTCCTTGTCCATTCCATGTGGCAGTGAGCTGATACTACATCCATGTTGATCAGTTCATCAGCAACAGTATAAGGACAAAAAATTGACCTTGTACTAGTTTTCTTTCCTATAATCTGGGTTTTTCTCCACGTCAGAGATTTTTTTGTTTGATAACTAACACCTTCGGTAGAATCTTGCCATGAATCATCTCTCCTGCCTTTCAGGTGTTAAGTATATCCCAGTCCCTAAGTCCCATACAGTTCCTATGTTCTCTAACTAATTTACTTATTGTCATGTTAGTCTTTATCATATGTGTACTGCATTCTAATTGCATATTTTTTCTTTATCTAACCTGCTTCTCCCCTTTTCTGTCACACCAAGTGCTCTAAAAAGTTTCTAATCTCCACAACAAAAGATCACCAGGAAAGTTCTGTGCCATTTATCATATAATCACAAAACCTCTTGATCATATAATGCAGTGAATTTGTTCTTTTCCCTCAATCTGGTTTCATACATCTCTCTCTGTACCTTTGTAACGTGTTTCTAATGGTATTTCACACATATATCAAAGGCATTATGATCACTAATGATATGATACAGTGGCTGGCTATCTACTTCAATTTCCTCAACATTTCAGACAACCAGTTCTTCTTCCTTTGTTACAAGTGAACAAGTTTTCTTTCACTAATTTCATTTCATTTCCAAACGTCAACCGTCTTCTCAGATCTCTACCTGTACTACTGTTCACATCACCTGATAGTAACTCCAGCTGAACTCATGAAGTTCAAAAAGAGAGTATGGGTGTATATGCACTCCATTGATTACACTTCATTACTGGCATCTGTAATTTCTTTTTTAAGCACTCAGACTCTCTTCCCAAATAAATTGTATTATGTTCAGCGATATCCTTGGTGAAGTCTATCACACCGCACTGGTTCACTCTATATACTAACTATGTTCTATCCCTTAGTCTTGAAATTACAGCCATCAAGTGCAGTTTGCTATATGATTATTATATATTCATTACTCTATCTAGCACATAACCAAAGGCATCTTGATATTAACATATGTAAACACCTTTAAAGACCCGTTACATATATTATCCCAAACATTACCCTGATCCACTTTTAGGTACTGTGGAAGTATTTCATTACGTGCCTCATGGATATCCATGGTTCCCACCGACACCTGAATGTCCATAGTCTTCAGTGTTCCCATAAAATCTTGGAAAGCCTGCAATTTTCGACTTGGCTCATATATTCTCCTTGTCTCTTGTCTGATTTGGACCATATCTTTCTCTAGGTTTTGTAAAGTTACAAGTGTCCAGTCTCTCTTGAAACAATTAGAGTAACGTATATGCAAAGTGCTTGGATAAGAACAGACATTATTCTTTCCAAACCACTCATCCTCGTTCTCTGGCTGCCGCCTATCCTGTTGGTTGCAGTGAAAAAGTTACCCCATGTGATTCTCTTGGGGCAGGCCAGTGACTAAGTTGTAAGTCCCTCTACAACTGATACATTTACAGGGGATCATATCGACCTTAACTATTCTCTGTTTACCAAAGGCCGACCTGTGACTTTTACTGCTAAAGCTACACTTAGCGGGAGAGTCGCACTGCCAAGCTCTGTGGCCCGAACGTTCATGACATATCCAAAAAAGAGTAGGCTTCCTGATGCAACATTCCAGCCTGCATGGGAAGCAGGCTGGGCTGTCAAGCTTATCCAGAAACTGTTCCTTCCAGAGAGAAATGACTTCATTTTCCTCCGTTCCACCAAAAACAGTTCTACTGGCTCGGGTGACAGGAGAATTCTCCTCTTTACGGGTAGTCGGGAGGTCAGTGGTAAATTTACTTATGCAGTTATTACATTTGTCCACATCTTCAGGTAACAAGAATTTGAACGACTCCTCCTCGAGTGCAAGTCCTTTCTTCGTGGCCTTTGACATCGTATCTGGATTCCTCGTGACCACGATAATTGTCTGCCCAATGAACCTAGATCGAGGCATTTGGTTCACGTGTGTCTCAAAGATGTGAACTGTCCCAGCTTCCCTCTCGCTTGGCTTCATGGTTTCTGGGAACTGCGTCCTGTGCCACTAAGACTGTGACATGGCACCTCCATCATCCACATTACCACAACGGATCTTACCACTTGCATCTCTGTCACTTGTAACCAACTGTTGTGTTATCTCTGGTTGGATACGACGGGAGGAAGAGGAGGGCCAGACGCTGGGGAGGCACAGTCGAGAAATAAGAGACAGTCGCAGTGTTCAGATGTACGTATGATGCAGCCTTTACTGAAGCGGGTCATTGGCTTGCTGGAGACGTATGGCTGGTGCCTTATTTATATGTCCCCGGCGAAGCTGGTGTAAAGTACTTTTTGTTGAAGGTTTACGAAGGATCTCGGCTTACCTAAGCTGCTCCCTGTTCATTGTGTCTATAGATGGATAACTGTTGCCTCTCTTAGTGCTCTGAGGCTCTGCGCAAACCATGTGTGTTTCATATTCGTTTTGGATATGTCTGTATTTTATGTCTTATTTGTTTGTCCGATGAGACGACACGGGCAACTTAATTCTCTAAATAGGCCATCTCATTAACGCTTTATACAAATATA
>JAUUDW010423608.1:0-12407 GCA_032361385.1 Panulirus guttatus | reverse complement strand
GAAGTGAAGTGTTTCAGATATCTGGGAGTGGACATGGCAATGAATGGAACCATGGAAGTGGATGTGAGTCATAGGTTGGGGGAGGGGGCAAAGGTTCTGGGAGCAATGAAAAATGTGTGGAAAGACAGAACATTATCTTGGAGAGCAAAAATTGTTATGTATGAAGGAATTGTAGTGCCAACAATATTATATGGTTGCAAGGCAAGGGCTGTCGATAGAGGTGTATGGAGGAGGGTGGAGGTGTTGGAAATGAAATGTTTAAGGACAATGTGTGGTGTGAAATGGTTTGATCGAGTAAGTAATGCAAGGGTAAGAGAGATGTGTGGTAATAAAAAGAGTGTGGTCGAGACAGCAGAAGAGGGTGTGTTGAAATACTTTGGACATATAGAATGAATGAGTGAGGAAAGGTTGACAAAGAGGATAAATGTGTCAGAGGTGGAGGGAACAAGAAGAGGGAGTCCAAATTGGAGGTGGAAGGATGGAGTGAAAGGTATCTTAAGAGATCGGGGCCTGAATATGCAGGAGAGTGAAAGGCATGCATAGAACTGAGTGAAATGGAACAATGCAGTATATCAAGGTCGACGTGATGTCAATGGACTGAACCAGGGTATGTGAAACACTTGGGGTGAACCAAGGAAATGTCTGTGGGGCCTAAATGTGGATAGGGAGCTGTGATTTCGGTGCATTACACATGACAGATAGACTGAGTGAGAGCGAATGTGGCGTTTTTAGTCTGTTTCCAGGTGCTACCCTGCTGACACAGGGGGTGGCAAGGCTATTTCCTGTGGGGCGGGGTGGCATCAGGAATGGATGGAAGCAAGCAAGTATGAATATGTACATGTGTGTATGCATGTGTATGTGTATGTATGTATATATGTATATTTTTTTTTTTTTTTTTTTTTATGTATATATGTGTGTATATGAGTAGATAAATCTTTCTTCATCTGTTTCCTGGTGCTACCTCACTGACACGGCAAACAGTGATCAAGTATAATGAACAAAGATAAATAGATATTAATTGTATATAATGTTAGTGAAATTGCCTTGATTTGGGCATTCAGTTTCCTGGACCATCTCAGCTAACATAAAAAAGGATTATATTCAAATATATATGTATACTTGAAAAATCATTCTTTGAAAAAATCAGTTCCAGGTACAGGGACCTTGTGATTCATGCATATTTGATTAACACTATTTAAGGGAATAATGTGCACAGTTTATCTGCACCTTTCTTTAATTTACATGGGCTTAAGTTTGGAATAAAACAATCATCATTGAGCTGGCAGCACTTTGGTGTGGTGTTGCCAGAACCATATGAGAAACATGCTGACACATGATGTGCTGCCGTTTACTGTATATGCAATAGTTTTGCCCCTTGCATCATGCTAACATAGCATCTTTTAAGTTTTGGTACAAGTGGTGCTAAGAAGCATAAGGCCATCACCGCTGAGGTTAAGATGGATATGCTCAAATGTTTTGAGGGATATTAAGCATGCTGTTTGATGTAAAGAATCTACTTTACGGACTATTCGTGATAATGCAGAGAAGATCAAGGAGAGTGCCAAGAGTAGAACATTAATCAGTGTGTCTAAGACCTTATATCCCTGAAGTTCAATTAGGGAGAGAATGGAAGGGATGTTGAGCTCATGGATCAAACACCAAACTCATGAAAATGTTCCTGTCTCATGCTTGTGAGACAAGCAAATGCCTGAAGTATATATATGATGACTTGGCAGCTGGAGAAGGAGCAACAAAGTCATCTCAGGCAAGATTAGGTTGCTTCACATATTTTAGGAAATGCTATGATTACTACAACATCAAGGTGACTGGCAAGACTGTTTCTGTTAATGTTGTTGCTGCTGTAGATTTCTTGGAAATCCTAAAGACCATTAAAGAGGAAGACAATTCTTCTCCTAAGCAGATTTCTAACATGGACGAAACTTGATTATTTTGGAAGAGAATACCTTTGAAAACATACATTTCCCAGGATTCAAAGCTGCCAAGGATTGCCTCATGCTGCTTTTGAGAGGCAACACTAAAGGCAACAGCAAGACAGTGAAGTCTAAAGAGTACACTAAATTTCTCTTTGAAGAAAAAGGACTCTCATAAGGAGGACCAGCCATCAACATCTAGCACTGTAATAGCTGAACCCATTCGACCATGACAACCATATCCCATTCACAAACTACATCATCTGACTCATATGACCCCTTTCCCCAGTAACTCCTTCACTTACCTCCTCCCTCTCCATCATCATCAGCAAGCAATGCAGAAATGGTGTTAAACAGAAGTGTTGGAATTTTGTTATTTTCTGTTTTTATGAATAGAATTCATTGTACAATATGTATATCATGTTATTTTATATTTCCTAGTATATGTATGCTATTGTTTTTCCCTGGTATGATATATGGTATTGGGTTATTAATAGTGAAACCCCAATCTTCATTACTTACAGAAAATGATTTACGCATTTTTTATTTACATGGCCATTTTCAAGAAAGTATTTATCACATAAATCAAGAGATGCTTGTATTGTACACAGGCCAGCTGCCCATCTCCATGCATTCCACTTAAAAGCCTACCACACCAATGTAGAGGAAAGTATAATACTTTTCTATGGTTTTTCGTTACTTTTGGGTAATATACATATGTTCTGTATTGATGTTCTGTATTGACTGTTTTTGAACAGGATAGTCATTTAGGATCAAGTGCACAGTTCAAGGGGTAAGGGAAGCTTAACTAAAGAGTAAAGTCATGTATGTAGAAAAATTTGAGGTGCTCTAAGTGCTTTAGAGTGGGAAAAAAAAGTTTGCACAAAAGAGAACTTGTCCCAAATCTGATGCTTATGTAGGTCACTGTAGTCAAAGATAGTGCAGTCAGATGCAAAGTATAATTGGAATTTCAAGGATAGATAGAGTGATGAGGGAAGATATGAGATGTATATGTGGCTTGAAAAAATCTATAGCAAGATCCACCTGATCCACCCCATGGAACCAGCAATCCAGGTAATGAAAATAGACAGATAGACATCAGTTACTTCCATTGGATGATCATTAGTGGTGATGAGGCAGCTATACCTTTTTGTAGGTTATGATGCATTATGTCCTGTTTAAATGCATCCAGGATAGGTGCTCTGTCTGTGCTCAAATGTAAGACACTCAGATCACTTAAAACTAATTTCCCTTATGCAGAAATTGAACGTCGATGGCAGGATGATGGTGCGCAAGGAATGCCTCGTGGAGTGCTTGCGAGCCTTCGTAAGGTGACCCCTCCTGATGGTTACCTTTCCTTTGAGCGTTTTTGTGCTGGCTTACAGGTGAGATCTAGCAGCAGAACATAATTAGCTTTTCCACAAACCACTTAACAATTTCTTGCAAAAGCAAAGTACCATAGTTCTTCCAGTGTTTTCTTCATGTATTTCAGATGCATCTTACACTCCTCCTAAACTCTCCATACTGTTTTTCCTTTCATACCAGTTGTCTTGTACCATGCTTAATTCCTCAAGCTTTTCTTACCTTCAGGTGGATGCCAGATGTCTCCTGAAATGCTTTGCTAAGCTCTTCCTAAACATACAGATTTTGCTCATGCACATTTCTTGGCGTATCAGAAATTACATGCTTGATACTTTTTATAATTATCCTAGAACCCCTTCCTGAAAAGATCCTGATGTTATCTCAGGACCTGTGCTCCAGGGGCTCCTGTAGTTTCAAGGCTGTGTTATACTCATTATAAGGGACAGAAGAAGTTCTTTGACAAGACCGTACTCTTATTCGTCAACGGAAGAAAAATACAGCCTTGCCAAAGGTAACTTTTCACTCGCAGTGTCATCTCAAGCAGGCAGAGTGGTACTATCACTTCCTTGACATGGACTGAAATATGGATTTACCCTTGAAGTTTGTATCTGATGAAATTTTTTACCTTTAGCTTGGAACTTGGAAGAACTGTGCATCTCATCATGTGGATGAATAGTGATAACATTTCAAATTCACCTAACCTAGCCTAACCTAATCTAACTGGAATTATTATCAGTAAGGTCAGTCTTTCATCATAGATTTATGTATAAGTTGGGTTGAAATCTTTTCCTCTTATATCATGTCACATCACTGATGATTTGCTTGTATTTAGAATTGGGTGGCATTACCAGGAACTTATAGAAATCATTGTACACATCTAAAATAAAATTCTTGTGTTGAAGAAGTGATGAGATTATGTTTGGTACAAACATTAAATACAGGTAATTATGCCAAATAGATCATTGGAATGTTGAGCAATCCTAAGCTTTTGGGGATATATTGGAACTATCAAGGATAGGACTCAGATTTATACTGAAGCAGTTTAGTGTATATTTCGAAAAAAAATTTGTTTGGATGGTTCATTGAATTTTCTTTAGAGCTGAGGTATATTAATAAAGAAGTATTGATTGGATGAATTAATGAATTTTTTAGACCTGAATATTTGAAGACATTTTTCAGCTGGGTATTCTTGTAAACAGGATAATTGGAGATAAGGGTTGATTTTCAGTCAGGTAGTAACCTAAGCTAGTTAGTGGGCTAAGGGCACTTATGAATAAATTTAACAGATTGTATATAATTTAAAAGAAAGTTTAAGAGATGGGACCCCATGAAGGTAAAAGTCCCTCTTCAGTCATGTGCAAAAATTCTCTCTGACGCCAGGTCTTAAATCATATTAAAAAAGGTATAAAAGAAAGAGAATAAAGAAAAAAAGAACAGTCTGAAAGAAACATGTTACAGTGGCACGCTCATAAGATACTCTTGGCTTCACAGTAATTGTGTGATGCAGTGGCTTTGCCAGGAATTGCATCCTGGTCTCACATAAAGAGACTGAGGTAATATCTAAGGAACAGAGAGGGAACCATCTTCACTGTACATGGGAAATGGATCACGTTTAAAAGTTCCTAAGGGAGATTTGAATAACTTTCCTTCTCTAGACTCAGCTTTGCTAAGCATGAACAGAGCGAAGTCTTCCACCGGTGTGAGCAACAACTTCTGATACCTGTGTGTTATTGAATAATAGCTCAGTAGAGAAGAATCTTTGGCAGCTGAACAAGACTTAGTTGTTTAGAGAAAGATTCTCAAGCTGCATAATGTATGCTCCCAAAGATAGACCATCTGCTATGTTATCATTAAGCATGTCATTTGTGCTGAGTAGTGGAACCCATGGAGCCAGTAGAGGTAATGGGAAAGTTTTGAAGAGTTTCAGAAAAAGAAACAGGAAGCCCTAAGCATCAGTTCATGTGTGTTCGTAGGGAAATTCTGTCAATATTTACTCCTAAAGAAATACTTGAAACAAGAGACAGTTAGAGTAAGATAATGAAGCAGACCTGGAAGAAGGCATAGCCTACCATAGCATGTTGAACATGCTAAAAAGAAAAGGTTGGTCATTCAGAAAATGTTGTGATCAGAGGCTGGACTAGTTAAGTGAAAGTATAGATTTAGTAAAACCATACAGAGTGAAAGAAGAAACTGTACTAAATTGTGCTGTGGATATGGGGGGAAAAAGAATAGAAAAAGTGAGCGAACTTAAGTATCTGGAAGTTGTCTAGGGTAAGTGTGGTAATATGGAAAGAGAGATAAGGGAGAGAGCAGTACAGGGTAAAAGAGTCATTGGGTCCCTTAATAGAATAATGAAGGGTAGAGGTGTAAGTATGGAAGTGAAGAAAGGGTTAAGTCCTACCAACCCTGGCTTATGCAGCTGAAACATGGACATGGAATGAGGCACAGAGGTCAAGAATCCAGGCTGTGGAAATGAGTTATTTGAGAAGAGTATGTGGTGTGACTACATGGAATGATGAAAGAAATGAAAGGGTGTATGAGAGATGTGGTATGGCAGGGAATGAAAAGGGAGAGTGAATTGTGGAGCGGTAGAATGGGTGAAACATAATACTTTGAGGTATTTTGGGCATGTGGAAAGAATGCAAGACTGGGAGTTTACAAGGAGAGAGTATGATAATGCAATTAAAGGTGTTGGTGTGAGTTGCAGACCATCTGTGACTTGGGCAAATAGGGTGGAAGAATACTGGAGGGAGAGAAACAGTGGAAAAATGCGTGGAATTGTGTATGCAAGGAAGGAATGTAAGGACAGGGATAAGTGGAGACTCTTTTGCTGTGGCCACCCCTTGGTGGGAGTTTCCAGAGGGAACGGGCATTGGAGATAGAGATAGATAGATAAACTGAGGTCTGGCAACACTGCCTTCACTTGTGCTAAAGATGCTTTTTCCAGCATCATCTTTGTCAGCTTTCATTGCTGGAAGAGTTAGTGTCATTTAGAATTGCTCTACATAATCTGAAGACTAATTATTATCAAGTAATTCAGGTTCATCTGCTTGGTGTCCTGAATCAAGCTAGAGCCACTGACTTTCCTTCAAGAATACGTATGGTAATGTGCTGTCTTTAACCTTGCTAAAAGCTGATTGACAGTAGGTTAAGATGTTACACACTGTTAACCTTGGCCCAGAAGTTCCACCTCTTAACTCAGTGAAGATATTTGGCATTACTGTAACATCCACTCTATCTTGGAAACCCTACATTACAGAAATAGCTGTCTGTGCCTAAGAAACTGGGAGTCCTGTTTAGACATCGAAATTTCTTTTCTTCCAAACAGTTGCTCCGTTTATATAGAGGATTGATCTGTCCTTGTATGGAGTATTGCTTTCATGTCTAGGGTGCTTCTAACTCTGCATCCTTACTTGATAAAGTTGAGTCAGAAATGGTCCGACATACCATCTCTCCTGGGCTAGCGTCAAAACCTGACCCACTTGTCGTATACCACAATGTTGGTTCACTTTCCCTCTTCTATAGGTATTACTTTGGTTTTGCTAACAAGAGCTGGCCCCTTGTGTTCCTCCATCACTAGCTAGACCATGCAATACTTGGCAAGCTGCTTTGTCACATGATTACTATGTGGTCATTGGCAACTCAAGGATGGGCCTTTTTGATAACTGTTTCTTTCCTACACCTCAAAGCTTTGGACTTCCTACCTTCTCATATCTTTCCCAATGACTCTAACTGCACATTTTGAAAAACAGATTTTTCACATCCTCCAAGATTCGTAAATACTTTCCTTTGTCTCTTCATTTTTCCTTTCATGAACCTCACTTTATTGCAGTTAAGACCCTGTTTTGATGTGAACTTTTTGTCCATGACTGGAGCCTACAACTTACAAAAAAATGAAATGCAGAAAGCGAATATAGGAGTACGTTTGGGTCATTACCAACTGCGTAATTTCAAGAATAAGTAATCATTCAGCATATTCTACTGTGTAGTCATGCTTGATATCTCCAGATATGTGCTTGCCACAGAGTAAGCATTGCTTTTTAGCTTTATTGTACGACTTTACACAAAATTTATTGCTATTTCTACATACATATTGCATGCTGAGAGTTTTTAATATGATTCATACATAACTACTTTGTTCGTAGAATTCAGTGTAATACTTTTGAGAAATATGTGAAGTGTTGTTGTTATCATTTGAGCAGGGTCATGAGGGTGGGTGTTATTAATTCTTTACCATTTTTCTTTATTTGCTTAGGTTAAGTTATTGTACTTACCAATTTTTTTTGTATAGATATATTTTATTTTAAAAGAGGAAAAACAAAAAATTATATTGTAATTAAATGTTAAATATTGCTACAGCAATTGTGCATGGTAAATAATGAATAAAATTCAATACCATTATTGTAGAATGAAAAGAAAATTGTTTTTATCATATAATCCATGCTTCCCTCCTCATTACATTCACCCATACTTTCAGTTTATCCTAACCCGCAGCTGAGATTGAAGTAACTGCCAGCATCACCTCTGTATGTTAACACAGTTGCAAAGTATGCCATGCAGAATGCATGTCTCCACCACCTCAGTTGTCACCAACTACCTCACACAGCTCCTGAATACGAGTACTTAATTCACATTCAGAAACAATGCATGGCATTGAAATTATTCTGCAGGTTCTTTACTAATACATACATAGAAAATGAATTAAATGATTAGAAATTAATTAATTGATTAGAAATTGATTAAATGAGTGAAATGTTAAGAAAAGTATATAACAAAAATATGGATGGTGCAGCAGTGAACATTTAAGAATGTAAGTATGCTTCTAGTTGTGGGAGGTAAGAGGTCATTCTTCTCACAGATGAAAACCTACATCTTATTCAGTGAATGATACAGTAAGCTGTATTCTTTATTTTTTCTTTTTACATAGTTCTCTTTAGTACGTTCTTACCTAATGCATGAACTAATGCTTATCTGCATGTTCTGAAAAAGTATAGGAAACACTTGCTGGCTCCTGGAGTCACTTTGCTTGTTTTCATAACTTTCACCTTTCACTTGGGGAATGATAACATAGGTTATGTAATTTTGTGGATGTTTACACACAGTTTTCTTTAGTAGGTTTATAAATAAGTCATGGACTAATAATGAATGATATAAAGTACAATATTAAGAAATATATTGCAACAGAAATATTTGCTGCACAACAATGTACAATTTAAAATGTTTCCAGCTCAAAAAGTGATTGTTTTAGTTCAAAATGTACATCTTACCCAGTGAGTGATATGGTGAATTTTATTCTGTATATATTTCTCTACATGTTTCTCTTTATTAGGTTCATAACTAATTCATACATTAAAGATAAGGTACATATTACACATGACAGCTAAAGAATGGATGTGAGCAGATGCGTCCTTTCTTCATCTTTTTTAGGCACTACCTCACTAATGTAGGAAATGATGATCAATTATGAAAAAAATAAATTTAAGAACAATAATGGAAATGTGAGTGGTATAATAGAACGTTTGTAAGTCATGTAGGTAAGATGAGTGATATTTCAGTTAAAAGCTTTCATAATTTTTTTGGTGAATGATATGGTAAATTATATTTTGTATATACTCTGCAAGTAATTTTCTTATATGTAGTTTCTTATCTAATACATGAAGTGATAAATATTTCCATATTCAGAAAGAGTATACAAAAAAAAATCTTGCTTATCCTATCCCAGAGTCCCTGAGAAATGTGGATATGACAGATAGAAAGATACATATCTATCAGTTTCTTTGTGTATTGTATATTATATTCTTTGCTTTGATATCATTTTGAGTGTTATTGGAATATTATTTCCAATATTTACAAAATGTTTTGAGCATTTTTTTTTTTTTTGACCTATGGTTCCCAACATTTATTTACATGGAAATGGATGTCATGATGTAGAACTTTTTTGGAACCTATCTCATGGTACATCATGACCCTGCTGTATTTATTTTACTTTAGGGTTTAGTCTTCTAATCAAAAAGTTTTTGTATAAATCATCCTTCATTTAGGCTTGTGCTTATGCTTGTGGGGCAGGCTGCATTGGAGAGAAAAGAGAGTTTTGAAAATCAAAAAGCTCTATGTCTTTGAGGCAGTGTCCTGCAATCATTTTTTCTTGGTTTTCTTGCCCAACTCTGCCTTCTTTTTCTCTCTCTCTATCTTTAAACTGATCAGTTTTTAGGCTGATGTCCAAGATCTGCAAATTTAGAACTGGTAGATGGCTGGGAGGAGCAGGTGATGTTGTTTTCTCTATGGCAGTCTCTGATTGGCTGAAGACAGACCTGAAATGAGTGAGCTGCTGTTACCATGGTTGAGAGGATGGCAAAGCATGGGGAAGGCCAGTGCTTCTTTACCAGAAACACTAAGGGTTGAAGGTTCTAACCCTGATTTTTGTAGAGAATATCTTTGAGAATCATTTTCTCATGCTTGTGGTACACCACCTTTGGGAGAAAAGATTTTCAATTTTCAGAACTAATATTGTTATATTTTTTCAGGGATAACCTCTACAGAGACTCTGAAAGAACCATTGAGAAGCAGGCTGTTCTCCTTAAAAGGCAACAGGTATTAGTTCTTATGTGTACCTGTAATTCAGTCGTAGATAAAGGAGTGAATGTTTTGAAGATTTCTTGCTGATTCTTGGACTTGCTTCCAGGTGTTTTACTTATTCCTTTTCTTACTGCAAATTTATTGCTTTTGAGTTATTGCTGTTAAATTTATAGTACACATTTTTATCACAACAGGATACAATAGAAAGTCTTCAGAAGGAAATAACTTCACAACAGCACAGACTAACTTCAGTTAGCAAGAATTACCAGGTCAAGATAGAGTCTTTAATCCAACAGGCTCAAACTGAAGCTTTACAGGATGTTTCAGAAGAGATTCATTTGTTAAAACAGGAGCTAGAAACTGCTTTAAAGGTCTGATATAAGTTTGTTTTGTTTGATTATTTATTTGGATGTAGTAAAGAATTGCAGGTTGATTTATTTTTGATATAGTAAGAATTGCTGTTTTGTGTATGTGACCATGCCATATCCTTTAAGTAGCACTCAGATTATATTACAGAACAACAGCGCACAGTTTGAAGTTTCTTAAAATCATGTATTAAATGGGATTAGCTGGAATCCTTACCTGAAGGATACTGGTAAACTAATTAAATTTTCACAGTTTGTAATAGTAATTAGAATGTATTGTATGTATTTTGAAAATTGGTAATGTAATTTGTTATGAAATTGATAAAAAAAAAGTATATACCATCATTATGAAGATAGGAAGATTGACAGTGAATGGTAAGAAAAAAAAAATAGAATGGAGCCAGACAGGGATGAGGGTTGTTCCCCCTTTTATTCATCATGCATGAGGATAAGATTGAAGGTAAAAATTCATAAGAGAAGATTAATTGATAGGCATATAAAAGAGAGACTTCTGGATCTAAATGTGCTGAGAAGGGCATCTAGTTGGATGTCTGATCACTGTCTTGTGGAGGCGAGAGTGAAGTTGGTAAAGGTTTTCAAAAAGGGGAAATAATGTCAAAGAGAAGAGACTGGTGAGAGTAAGTGAGCTTGGAAAAGAGACTTGCGTGAAGAAATACTAGGAAAGATTGAGTGTAGAATGGCAAATGGTAAGGTTAAATGAAGCAAGGGGAGTGGGTGAGGAATGTGAGGTATTAGGGAAGCAGTGTTGGCATATGCAAGAGGTGCATGTGGCATGTGAAAGATTTTTTTTTTTCTTTTTTATGTTGAAGGCTCCAGTCACGGACAAAAGTCCACATCAAGGACGGGCCCTAATTGAAATATAGAGAGAATTGAGAAAGGGGGAAAACAGACAGGGAAAGTATTTACAAATTTTTGAGAAAGTGAAAAACCTGTTTCTTAAAATGAGCTTTTAGAATGATAAGATTTTTCAAAGATTTTGTGATAATTCACCGTATTTATTGGGTATCTATCGGTAAGGGAAAGCATTTTGAAACTTTCTGTGATTAAAGGCTGTTTTGGGGTAAAAAAATACCCTGAACTAATACCTGCAATTTTTAGTATTTTTCTCAGGAAAACAGATTTGCTTGTACACCTCAGTATAAGGACTGTTTTACACAATGAATACGAATCTGGGGTTGATATATTGTTTAAGATTTATTAAGGCTTGTAATTAAGAATTAGAATAATAGGATTTTTCAAAGATTTTGTAATAATTCGCTTCATATTTATTGGGTATCTATCGGTATGGGAAAGCATTTTGAGACTATTTCTGTGATAATTTCACGTATAGAAGAGTTTCATTGTGGTATACTTCAATTTTCAAACAAAAAGTTTTTTTTTGGGAAAACATACGCTGAACTATTACCTGCAATTTTTGGTATTTTTCTCATGAAAATACATTTCCTTATACACCTCAGTATAAGGACTATTTTACACACTGATACGAATCTTGAGTTGAAATATTGTTTAAGATTCATTAAAGCTTGTAATTAAGTATTAGATTGATAATATTTTCAAAGATTTTGTGATAATTCGCATCGTATTCCTTGGGTATTTATCGGAATGGGACAATGTGATAATTCTTTTATCATGTATTGGGTATCTATCGGTAAGTCAAAGCATTTTGAAAGTTTTTCTGTGATTTCCTCTCTGTGAGACCTTCCCTTTTTCTATTCACTACATCAACATTCGTGGTCTCTTTAGTAACCTCTCCTCAGTTGAACCCCATCTGTCTCCTAATATCATACTTTTGTCTGAGACACAGTTTTCTAACGATGTTCTCACTAGTTCCTTTTTCATATCTAACTATAATCTCCACTTACTTTTCCGATTCAAAGGTGGTGTTTGTGCTTACTCCAACATAAACACACCTGTTCCACATCTCAAGGACCTTGAGTCTCCAAACTTTGATGTTATGTGGCTCAAAGTCTGTCTCCCTACTACCATACTACGTTCACCGTAGGGAATGGTTAAGATCCTCCCATACGGATGTTGGAGGGATTGAAGCCCTCACGTTCTCTATCTTCAATGATTTTGAGCAAATTATCTCCCACCCTACCCATATACCTGACCGCTATGACCACTCTCCTAATATTCTGGATTTGTTTTTCAC
>JAUUDW010423497.1:0-12728 GCA_032361385.1 Panulirus guttatus | reverse complement strand
CAAATATTAAAAAAAATTTATACAGATATCAGCTTCTCATATTTTTTTGGAAAATACCAATTACACTGCCTATTATGTTGTTTTCCTCTCTAGCTTTAAGTTGTATGATGCTATTAACTAGATATGAAAAAAAGCTGCATGTCCTTTTAAACAAGGGACATTACCTGTTTTGATATTGTACATACTTTTAGCATTTCAAAATAAAAACATTGTTTTTCAGTATTTTTTTGTATTTTACTTTCGTATTATTCAACCCAATTTTCCCCTCTCCTTCTTAACCCTCCTTGCTCTTGGATAGCTATTATCAAAATGTAAGAAATATTAGCATTAATGAAAAACTCCTCACATTGGGATATTTATTTTCAAAAGATAAAAAACAATGAAAAACCCAAATGCTTAATTCCTTGTTTTTATACAAAACATTGATTCTTTAGGTGTACAAATATCTCAAAGCCAAAACATTTGCATCTTTCTGATAAATTACCTGCTGTATAATTACATTAGTTTTTCTTATATGTATAAAGAACATAAACTTTTTATCTCATTATTTGAAATGATGTAAACTTCTATACATCATTGCTTCACTATGCTTGTCAGTTTTTTAAAGAGGACTTTTCTCTTATTCTGTTATTTTGTATTATTCCTTTATATCTATTATTCTCTACTAGTATAACCATTTACAAATTCTGCTGTTAAATGGTTTAGCTAAGTTTTCCTGAGCTGTAGTGTGATAGCAGAATGTAATGACCACATTGATATCCGGGTATTAAGTAGCGGACGTCGGCCTTCCTCTGCCAGCCACAGATCTCGCATTGGAACAATATCTTAGCAATGGGCTTGATATACAGGAATTGCCCAGACTATATTGTGGTTCAGGTGATTTATCATTCCCAGGTCAATGATCAACAGGGGGTGACTCCAGCAACATAGAAAATGATCAAACGCCTCCTTTACCTCACTTTCCTTGTATCATTATGGATGGGTGGAATGTAAGTAACTATATCTGCAGTGTTAATACTATGCTGAGTACTTCTCTTTTGTCAATGTTTTGATATTTTATATAACATAAGCACTGTGTCTCTGTCAATGCTAGTGTGCCTTTTTGTAGGATTTCCATTCCAGAATCTAATTTGGACATCATAATTGTCAAAGACACCTTTTTACAATAGAATGATTATTTTATGTGGCTCTCAGCCTCTCGTACTAATCATGATGGGGGTATCATTAACAGATTGAAAAATGTATTAAGATACTGATAAATGCACTTAGGTTTATGCAGATAATTCATGAAAATCTTTAGTATTAATCTTGTCATATTCATTGGTTCATCTGTCTGACTGCAAAGCATTGCTTTCATCATGGACACTAGACAGTTTGAATAAGAGGACTGAAATATTCATTGCACATTGAAACTGTGTACCAGCACCATTCTTCTAGTTTTGGTTCTAGTGAACATAGAGAATGAGATTGCTGTGGTAATTATGGACAACCAGCCTAGAGGGATGATATTTTCACTGTATACTTAAGCTACATTACTGCCTTCACTTTTTATTTCTCTATGACGCAAGTAACTCCCCGAAGCATGAAATTTATATCCTTAGGTATGGAATATTACCAGTGATGAAGTATATACATCAAAAGCTCATCCACTTTTCAAGTGCATGCCCTGGCCCATGAATTTTGATTCATCCCCATTGTGGTCCTAGGTGACTTAATGGCACATGGTTTGTACAATAATCCCCATTTATGTGGACACTGCCAGTTACAAGGAAGATATTTGCATGTGGTGATTGGGTATGGACTGGATGATGTTTATATTCACTACAATTTGTCTTATTAGTAGTGATCTTATTGTTATATAAGAATGTTAATTGAATAAAGTACTTGTGTAGAGCTCATGTTACTTTGATTTGCTTTTGTAATATACATCACAGTTTCCAATAAAACACACTCTGTTTTTCCTCTGAAGATACGCAGAAATCATTGTATGGGAATTTCAAGGATCTAGATGAGTATTCATTTAAATAATGTCTCTCCATGATACCTGTAATTATTCTGTGTTGAACTATAAGGGGATAAAGTTGGTCATATTAGCCAAGAATTTTCATCAATCCTTAACTGCAGACATGGTCCAAAAAGTCTAACACAATGTGCAGGAAAAAATAAAGCTTTTTTTTTCTGTACGAAGCGATGGATTGTCATTCATAAGTAATAGAAAATACACTGAAAGTATCCTCTTTTTTTCTTCTTCTTTTAGCTTGGTCCACATCCGAGTGAGGGGTAACGGAAGAAGTGGTTGACATGTTTGACAGCTCCTTATAAGAAATGGAAATGGAGAGATCTTGTTTCTTTCTTTTTCTTGGACTTGTTTTCCTGCTATACTCTTATTTCAGGCACAGGCACAGTGTTGGTTTTTGAATAAATAACATGAAAATATTAAAAACTATTACATTTTCCACACTGCAAATCATTATGAGGAAAAGTGGCTGGCACATAGAGAGGAGATGATAGCTTTTGTTGCTTTCCAAATCTTAAGCTTTGACTCTCACTCAACTAGTATTTCTTACACAGACATATCATTGGTTGTGAATAGCAGGAATATAATTAGAAGTATTACACTGTTTATAAATATTACAAAACTCTTTTGTGTGAGTAGTGTAATATTTTTTATAGATATATTCATTGTGCTGACCACCAGTGCTGTTCTTAAGTTTGAAAGAAGAGTAGAGTGTGAAAAATTCAGGAAAAAAATAAAGCTTTCATTATATCCTCCCTACACATGCCAGCTAATCTCACTCATATTTTGTGTATACGCTGTAATATTTCTAAATATATTCATGTTATTCATCACCAGTGCTGTGGCTGAGAATAGAATAAGAGTACACTGTGAAACCAAGTTGAGTAGAAAATAAGAAAGTATCTTGGCAACCTTTTTTTTCCCAGTGGGATTTGTCAGACATGTTAACCCCTGTGACCCTTACTCAGCAGTGGACCAGGCCAAAACAAAAGTCTTCATATAACTTTTTGAGTATTTTTACTTATTTTTGAATGCTGATTTATCGTTTCATAAAAGAAAAAGTTTTAGATTTTTTAAAAACATATACATGCGGTTGGCCACTGCAGCCAGTACCACTCTTAAGGGTCAACTTTCTAATTTTTGGCTTTCTTCAATATTCTTTTATGAAACCTCTCTGGACCTACCAGTTTATATACTTCCATTCCATTTAATACTGACATTATATCTCACTCTTGTATGTTAATTTGTCATTGCATTTTTACGTTGTTTACGCTCTCTATTTTATGTCTTGCAGAGCCTTGAAGACAGTGGTAGTTGGTGCTGTCTTAACATTATTTGTGGTATATATTGTGCTGCCACTGATCTTTCACTACTCACCGGCTCTCCAACGAACCATTGTCTTTCTCAATTTTGGTAAGGATTATAGTAATGTGACAAAAGCGCATAATTGATGTTAATGTATCCCATCAAAAAGTGCAATGTTTTGTCAGATTTTTCTTCCCCTTCATTGGTAATATTTTGGACTCATTTTAGTTTTGTATATTTATGTAAACCAGATTGGACCCTACAAATTTGAAATGCAAAATTGATCATCCTCTCTTCAGCCTAACACAAAAGTCTTTTGCTTATTAACTGAGTTCACATGAATATACCAGTCCCACTTCACGCTGGCATCGCTTAATAACAGTAGAGGAACCCCTCTCGTCTTCCGAGATGGTAATTCACCCGGCTTCAGGTCACAAATTAACAACTTGCTTTAACTTGTATGTTGAGCTGCTGTCATCCATGAAGATGCACATTGTTTTTTAGATTAAGTAAGCAGATGTATTGTTTTGTTTTTGTAGAAAGAAAGTGGGGATCCTAACAATTTATGTTTGATCATCTTGATTGTTTTTACAATTTGCCAGAGATTTTCTTATCCATATACTTATATGTGATACTGTGCTACTGGTATTTGCCAGCATGCAGTTTGTCTCCTTAACAGTTCCTCTAAGATGGTATTCTAGTGACAGGCTAGGCACAATGTCAGTTTGTTATACAAAATCCTATAACTTTTATCCCACAGGGTGGTAATTGTGCCAAGGCTTTCTTTAACTGTGCCCCATCCTTATTACTTTGCATTTATATAGATTAAATTTCATTAAACACTTATTAGACTAACTTGGGAGTATTTTGATGGAACCATCATTATTCCTTCCTGTTCTCATGACCTTGACATTATCTGCAAACATGTTTAAATAAGAATTTACCTCTCCAGGAAAGTCATTTACGTATACCAAAAAGAGAAGGCCTGAGACAGCATGCAACTGGTGACCTCCAGCCCATTCCAAAAGTGCTCCTTTAACCTGTGACCTTTCTTTGAATCAAATTTTCTCCCAGATGGATAGTTTCTCTTTTGCAAACAAATGTTTATTTGCAGTCTGGTTATTTTTTCCAATGTATTATAGACCACTCTTTTTAGAGAAATTGGTCTGCAGTTCAGCACAATATCCTTATCACTTTCTTGAACATAGACATAATATTTGCCAATTTACACTCTTTTAGCACTATGCCTTCCTTTAGTAACCTATTGAGCAATATTTCAAGTGCCTGAGCAAACATCTCTGCACATTCCTGCAGCACATATGGAGAAACTTCATCAGGAATGTGACCCTTATATGGGTCAGGGTGTTTTGATACACGTAGCTTAGGTATGTCTTTTCTGTTGACTTCAGTACCCTCTAAGACTTCTTCCCAATCCCATCTTGCTGACTTTAAGGCAGTAGTGTCTCCACAGTGAAAACACTTTTAAACTGATCATTTAGTTCTTCACATGAGGAGCAGATTTAAGTTTTTCTGTGTGTGTGTGTGTATGTGTGGTGGGTGGTGGGGGTGGGGGGAGTCAGTTGTGCAGGGGGGCCTATACACTAACCATGGGCCAGTGTAAGAGGATTGTTACTATAATGTCGTAACCCCACCCAAGCCCCCAAACCCTAAATCTGCATGTGAGGTCAAGTAGCAGATGCAAGTATTTCACCTAGATTTTTTATTTTCACAGGCTATTAGTTAGTAATTAACTCCGACCATGCTTGTGTAACTCATAATGGGGGAAGATAGGGGTCGCAGGGGGATATCTACCAGCCAGCCAATCTAAACAATGTCATCAGTAACCACTCATAATTGTGATAAAGAAGCTAGAAAAGTAAAACCTCATGCATTAAAGCCAATGAGACAAATTCAGAAATGATGAAATATCTTGCAAAATTCAGACAATTGTGAAGGGCTGAATATTTCTTCAGAGGGGTCCTAAACATTATCTTAGAGGAAAGCATGGCCCCTTTGATGACACCTCCCCCCTCTCCCCCATAGTCTGCCTGTGCTTCACATATTTCCTTATCATCTGCAGTGCTTCTTCCCTTCAAATTCTTTAGGCTGGTTAGATACTTTTCAACTAATAATTTGCTCCTAACGAACATGAAGAAACATTTTGGAGGCTTGGACTGTCAGATACCTTGTTTTTGGTACTCTCTTCAAAGATTCTCTACTCCTACCTCCTTATTTTGCATTACTCATTTCTTATTCTCTTATACCTTTGATGTAATTAGTAGCTGAAGTGTGTGTATCTCCAAGTTCTGTTACACTTGTTGGCTCTTATTATTAAATCATGTCTTGAATAAAATTTTTGGAAGTTTTAGATTGTCTGGTACCATGTTCTCAGTTCTTTCTTCAGAGATTCTCCTACCTCTTTATTTTGCAGTACTCATTTCTTGCTCTCCTATGCATTTCAGATACTGAGTAGCTAAAATGTCCTCTGCATCTCCAAGCTCTTTTGCCTTTTTTTGGATCTCTTTATTAAATTATCTCTTTTTTACTAAAATCTTCTACTTGCATCTTGTGTTATCCATGTTATGACTCTTTCTCTATAGATTTCACAGAACCTTCTATATCATTGGCTGGTATTCTGGTTTTAAAACTCCTTTCCCAATACCTTAAGAGAACTTATTCAGCTCAACAGATTTTCTAGGATTTTGTCTTCTTTTTAAGTCCTTTTTAACCTTTGCTCCCACTAATGTGTCTTCTTAATCCACCTGGTCAACTTCAAGGAGTACATGATCACTTTTTTCAGTTATTGTATTACATTTGCTCTGTTCAATTTTCATGCCTCTATGTGTGAAGATTCATTTTCCATGCCTCTACGTGTAATGTCTAGCAGAGATGATGTATTAGCCTATTGGGTTCTTGTATGCTCCATGATGTGCTGATATAGTAGAATCTTCTGTTTATATTTTAGGAACTTGTATCTCTGTGAAGTTCTATCCATATTAGAGTCTATGTTTTCTCTTACAATCAGTATCCCCATTTTTGTAACTTTACCATCTCTGTGGAAGGAGTGTCTTGTTGCTTCCTTCACCATCCTTATAGTTCCTCCATTGTTTTTGATGTATGATTATTTTGTCTTCGCAGTTCCTTAAAGAGAGTTTCAGACTAATGGCACCCATATTCTCTTCTTTCCTACTGGGACATTCTAGTATCCAGAGCAATACATGTACTCAGAAAAATAAGAATAGATTTTTTCGAGTACTGTATATTTCATTGTGTGCAGTTCTCTACCTTACTCTCCATACTGTTTCTGTATGTCAGTTTTCTGCATTTTAATCCATTTTCCACTGTACAAGATACAAAACATTTTATCTTACCTATGCAGAAGATGTATGTGATGTCATGAATATTGTATTATGAAAATCCTGGAATAGATTTTTCCTCAGTTTTCATTTCTTTTGCAGCTGATTCACATAAACCTTTTCTAATACTCCTTTGCAGTAAACGTCCCTAAACATGTGAACTACTATCTTCCTGAGAAAGAAGGTCTACCTGGAACACGCAACTTCTATTTGCAGACAGAAAAGAATGTCAGAGTTGGAGTATGGTTAGTCATTTTTTGATGATCATTGTTACCTAATGCCTCTTTTAATTGTCTGTTGTACTAGTTACAGTTAGCTCTTTAAGAACATTCTCCTTCGGTTTGTGTAAGTTTTCTCATTGTTCTTACTTTGCATTTCTTCCTGTCAGTGCTGTTAGGCATATTTCATTGTAGAGCATAAACTGAAGTCTAAGGCTAAGTGATATAACTAAAGAATGGAGCTGAAGCAGTACTATGAATTACAACATATTGCATACAGTGTAGGAAAGCAATAGAATAGAGATGATTGATCAGCCTATGAATCTCTCAGTGGTTTGAAACTTTACAGGAAGCTGAACCTGAGCAATGTAGAAACAAGTATATATTCTTGAGAAATCTTTATTACTTACATTTTCACTTAACAGCAAGCTGTATGAGCATATGAGACAGCACTTGCTTGGTTGGGGTTAAAGCACCATTCCTCTCAACTAAATAGTGTCTATCATGGAGGATTCATCACCTCAACCACCATGATATTCATTAGGCTAGCAGAGGTTTGCTCATAAGGACCAACAACCATACAAGAACCTTTCCAGGCCAGTGACATCATGCCATGGAGGTAGGGTAACACTAAGTGGCCAACCATCATCATGCACTTACTCCAGCTTACATAGCATGGACCTGTTGACCATAATTACATCAGTCAGCACTATCTTCATCACTGCCTTGGCCTTCTGTCAGATGTGTATCTTTATCCTTTCTATGTGTTTCATAATGCAAAAGGTAGGTTTTTGTCATTTTTTGAGAACTCTTGCACCTGGAGACTGCAGTATCTGTTATTAAAGAGTAGGGTGTATGGAAAGGTTTGACCCGGTGCACCACAAATTAAAGAGAGGAAGAGTCCTCTTGTCTTGTGCTGTTTAGGATTTGATACTGGGATTTAATTAAAGAAGTGTAGATCTTGTCTTGTTTTGGACCCTCTCCAGAACAGTTATGTGCATTAAGGAAGTTCCTTACTCTTAAATTTAGTATCACGTTCCCTAGATTAAAAAAAAATTGAATGATAGAGAATTATTGAAAAAGAAAATGGCCAGTCATATCAGTTGGTAAGCCGTCTTCTGATACACTACTCCTTTTAGAATCTTCCTCCTACTGACAGAGTATGTGATTCTAAAGTATGCTTTATAACAGCATTCATTTCAGTGCATGAAACTTGAGCAATCTCTGCCACAGTTGCAGTGCAAATGACAGGATGTGGTTTTTCTTTATGCTTAAGGCTCTTCAGAAAATTCTGAGACATTAAGGTAGAAACTATTGTTTTTTCAGTTACAGGTTTTTCTCCAAACCTCTTCCTTCATGTGAGTATGCTTCCAATGCATGCAGGACAGCCCACAAAGGAGAGAAATGTAGGTTTTGACAGTTGAAAAACCTTTTCTCTCTGAAGTGATTTCCTACAGGTAGTTTCTTGAAAAACCTTTTTCTCTTACATTTTGTGACCACCTTGGACTGGCACCTCCAGTTTACGAAATGTATAGGATTTGAAAAGTCAGCAGGAGTTAGGTCCAGTAACATAAGCTTATTGGTGGATGTTGATTGGCCATGAGCAGACCCCGTTTAGACAAGCATTTTGCTGTAAACACCATCAAGTCATTAACAAAGTGTGTTTTAGCTCTTGCCTCCTCATTCAGGAAGAGGTTGAACAAGCCCCAGCAGGTATATAATCAAGATTTGTTTCTGCCACTGCTCACAGGACCCTGCTTCAGAGAGAAAAGGTTTTTCATCCTTCAAAACCTGTGCTGTATTTCTTATGTCAAAGGAATGTGGCTGTGGCATTTTGCTTTGGCATTTTTTCTTCTAGAAGTAGGTTTCATTTTTGTTGCAGTAAGTTTGCTTATTCTAAAACACCCATAATGCAAGCATCTCTTGCAGCAGCAAGGGAACAAATGACAACTCAGACAGAATGACTGAGAACAATTTATGAGTGGATTAAATCAACACACTCCCTTAAGCCAAACCTGGAATGGTGTTAACAGAATCATTGGAATGAAAAAAAAAAGTATTTCATCCCAACCCTCTGCAGAAGGCTAACGAATTAATCATGAAATGGGCTCATACTTCTTGCTATAACATGTTGCCACCTGGGACTAGGGATGTTTTGTACAACAAATCCAAAGAAGGAGAAGATCTTACCCTCTTCATGCTAAGCAAGCAACATGATGAATGTGATGTGCCATTCACTGAGTCTGAACTTGAAGCAGCCCAAACCAGGGGCAGGGGCACTGCCCCTTGGGAGGATGGTATCACTTACGACATCATTAGACTTCTAAGGTGTATACCTGGTAATCCATTATTAAAGCTGTATCATATGAGTTATGCCATGGGTCATCTACCCTCCTCATGGACCAACAGCCTAATTGTACTAATACTTAAACACAGTCAACCTGATGATATATCGCTCCATCTCTCTAATGAGATGCCTGTGCAAAAATTTTGAGAGGATGGTGCTCAGCAGACTACTACACAGAATCAAAGAACATATGTCACCTAATATTAATGGTTTCACACAGCAAGTGTACATGCTTGCATCACTACTTTCCTAATAGTTCATAGAGACAGAAGGCATAAATACACCACTTTTCTTGACCTTAGAGCTGCATTTGATATTGCCAAAAGGTAAGTTATCCTATATGAGGTAGCAAAATTGGATATAGGTGGCCAGCTCCAGAACTGAATACCTGGCTATCTCCCTTATAAAAAGTCAGCTGTGCTGTTTCAAGCTACAAAAGTGAAGTTAAAGACATGCTACTTGGCATTCCTCAAGGTGGAGTACTTAGCCCCCCTTTGTTTACTGTATTAATCAATGCATTACTGAGATCAATTCTGCAGTGTTATGCTGATGATATTCTTGTACGTACCAAAACATATTGTGAAATGAAAATTATTCTTAACTGCTTACACATATCCTATTAAAGCATTGGCTTCATCATACCTGCAGATAAAACTAAGGTCTTCAGTAAACGAATTGGTGACGGCAGGAATGGACCATCTAAGTTGACAGTTGGTGGAAACCCAATTGACTATGTCTCCTGCTTTAAATTTAAATATGTTGGTGCCTCAGTCTCATATGCTGCAGCTAGTGTGAAAAAACTAAATCAACAATGCACTGATAGACTCAGGGCTCTTAGAGCTCTTGCAGGGTACAACCCTAATTATGGAGCAAATATCAGAATTGTTAAAAAGATGTACTTAGCGTATGTTAGGTCTCTAACATACGCATCAGTTTTGGTCCTACGCAACAACAAAGGTATCAACAGACTTGAAAAAATGCAAAGTGAAGTCTTAAGAATCATACTTGGATGCCCAAAATCCACTAAAGTACTCAACATGCAGAAAGAACTTGGTATCCTCAGCATTGAAGACAGAATACTTGATATCAGTCTTATGATAGGACTGAAACTTCTGCCTGGCGACCCATGTAATGTAGTCTCTAAAGAACTGCTAAACCATATATGCCATGGCACAAGTGAATATAAATGGATCCAGATAACAGCCAATTACATGACAATGTTTTGAGTACATGATTTGTATAAAATTAGGATTAGAAGCATCAGCATTTCCTGCCTCCCTGGCAGATAAGTCCCTTTGACATCACTACACCTACTTACCCACCCAAGACTCTAATTACTTATAATCTTTACCTTCAACACTTAGCCAAAACCAATGCTCTTGAACATGTACAGAAACTCCAGACTGACAGTAACATAATCCAGTACATCTGTAATGACATTTCTCATGACTCTGCCATTGGGAGGGCAGGCAGTGCTGCCATTGTGATCCAGCCCAATGGTAATAGATGAGAGAAAAATTTTAGAATAAACAATTAGGCATCTACTCTACAGACTGAATTGTCCGCCATACTTATCGCTCTTGAGCAGGTGGAAATCACTGCCACAGACAGTGTCCAGAGCCGCTGGGTGACACTGGAGGGAGTGAGTAAAAGAACGAGGAATGTAAAGGAAAACTTGAAGGACAGGGAACCCCTTTCAGGGGTCGTTTAGAGTCGAACTACCAGGTGTAAATTGGGTAAGGAGAAAAAAAAAAGATATATATAATTCTTAGATAATACGAAAAAATACGGCGAAGAAAACACCTTATACGTTTGAGCCTCAACTTGAGCGGAGACGGAGCAACCATTGGCATCCATCAAGTCATCAAACGTTTCTTAAACCTACAGTGCTAAAGGTCCTCTCCATACACCTCCTTCAGAAACTCAATATCAAGCACCAGAAGATGCATAATCTTTGGAGTGAATCTGTGGATTATCCTTGAATTTTAAGTTAATGATAGTTTGAATAGCCCATCTATATCCCAAATGCTTGACGATTTAGTGTTTGAGACCTACACACTGTCAGTGCAGGAGGTCTAAGATTGGGAACTAGATAAAAAGAACGCGTGTCCGTCTGAAGATGAATGGTTTAGTAACTAGGTGTACTCCCAATAAGCAACTGCTTAACACCCCCTTTCTCCGTCCCAGAACAGACACGCAAGTCTCAATGGAGTGTCCTCTTAAGTTGCCCAGTCACTGAGTGGAATCAGGTCACCACTAAACAGCTTTCTGAAGGGATGGAACACAAAAGGAGGAATCTAGTGAATGCTGACTGATATAAGGCATGAATCCAGAGGGCTTAGAATGATTTAGTCAAAGAATGAGTCTGATGCAATACCACTCAAGGGGAGGAAGTGGTTCCCACACACCTCTTCATCCCCTCTCTCCTAATGTATTTCAGTCAGAGAGAGGCCCCAGTCCTTGGACCTTTTGTGCACTCTGTGTATTCCTCATTTGCGCCACCGCCCACGTGCTGGGTCGGAATGCGCAACAAATTAGCCGCAGTTGCGGCAAAAATCAAATCAATCTCTTCTTTTCCAAATAGGGATGACGCGCGCTCTCTCTTTTCCAGTCATGTGAGAAGGCATGTGCTCGCCATAAGACCCGACATAGCGGTATACATCAGGCTTTTGAAGAGAATGTACGTGATGCCTCCAGCAATAACCGCTAATGCATCAGGTCCCATGCCACGGCTACGACCCGGCTAAATCTCTCTCCCTCGAAAATGGCCGAAGGGAAGACTAACTAAAGGGTGCACTGGAGGGAAGTGAAGTGGGTGACAGACGGGGAGAGAAGCGAGGGGTGAAATGGACCGTCGGAATGAAGGAGACTGAGGTGCAAGAGGGGCTGTGAGTATGATTGAGGAGGGAAGATGTGGATTGTTGATAGCCAGAGGTTACAATGCATGAGACGTCCCTTCCTCCTCCCTCCAGAGACTGCGGATCGGATAAAGAAAGGACAAGAAGAGTTTTATGTGACTCCAGTGTTCGTCTTAGAGGGAAAGGTTGTGATATCTACCTACCAGCAGTTTCAGAAAGCATGGAAAGACTTCACTGGTATTCACTCATCGAATAACTTCAGCAAACGGTCGTATATATTAAAGCTTCATGTCTGTAATGACCCAGCTATTGTCAGCATGTATGCTACGCTACGGAAAGGGAGTTCGGATTTCTTGGGCAATTCTACCATCATGCAACGTTTTAAGCTTCTGTTGCCTGTCTGCGCTCGCAATTTTATGACTGCGTATATTCCATACATCCTCTTCTTTCATATTCTGAGTACTTTTTTACATCCTGACAAGTTTCTTGCGTAATTTCATGCAAAGTCCTATGGTTCTAATACCGTTACATCTTTCAAAAGAACAGCTCACTGGTTTAAAAGCTTAGAGATTGTGATCAAGTTGCCCAATACTTTTTCTCTTCCATTGCGGATAAATGTATGGCTTC
>JAUUDW010423386.1:0-12729 GCA_032361385.1 Panulirus guttatus | reverse complement strand
ATATGTCAGAAATTTGTTATTTTTAATTATAATTCAACAAAATCTATCCAGAATTTCATTCTTACTTTCACTGATTATCTAAATCAAACTGGTATCAAGAAAGAATAGCTTTTAATTTACTGAATTTATTTATTTTGTGTATACTTCTCTCGAAATTGCTAAAATGACAGTTGGTCATGGTGTCTCTACCAATGGAAACCCAGATGACTTTCTGCTTGGATTTCATTGGTTCAAATGCAAGGTGTATAAAACTCTATGAGAGGAGCAGGATGCGCACACAGCAGCACCGTCTGCACAGCGACTGAAGGAGGAACAGCTGAGAAACTGCCATTATTACAAGGAATGGAATAATAGATATACGGTGTTTCACGATGGCTACAAATAATGAGGCGTGAGTTTATGATTGTATTACTGTATTTCATGGTCATTTTGTCCTAGAAGAAGCACTGCTTATCTTTGCGCATATGGATTATATACGATGTAGTGGTTGACGTTTTGCACTGCTGACAACTTAAAGAAATACTGTTCAAGCAATAACACTTTCTGTACTGGACTGAATATCCGATGGATCATATGTTGAATTTGATTAATGGTGAAAGCTCATAAGGGGGCTTGTGTTCTTGGAGAATGTCACATACACAATATTTATCAGTACACGGCTTGGGTTGCCGCTGTATACCCTTCTAGGCTAAGGCTGTGTACACGGTCGCCGCATCTCCCAACTGGCAGAGGCTATATATATGGTTACTGGGTATCTTAACTGACATAAGCTGTATATTCGGACTCCATGTATCCAGGTTACAAACATGGCTGCTGTGTAACATTAAAAGCTGAGGCTATATTCACAGCCACCACGTATATTTTTAAGGGAAGACTCTTTGACATGGCTGCATGTATTTTGACAGTAATATGCTCCTTATGTAGGTGGTTTGTATTTTGACAGTGAGAGGTGACACACCACACCAGTTGCTATTTGAAATGACAGTTGTCAGTCTGGTTGCTCCTCATGGTATAGCCATCATGTCATTAACCACTTCCTTTCACGCTCTTTAAAACTTTATATAAATACTTCTTACTTTCCTGCAAACTGCATTTCTCGTTTAAATGGGGTTGGATATTGACACATCTGCCCTGTAATAGAGAGTAGTTGAATAGATGACTGGCATAGACACTGAGCCAATAAGTTTTAGATATCTATCAGTTGGCATGGCAAAAACCTGTGAAATGTGCCAATCTTTATGTTGCAGCAGGCAGACTGAAGTATCTCTTATGACAAATAAGATCAAGTGACTGACATGTGTTTAAATAGCCATAGAAAATGTAGTGAAGCATGGAATTTGACTGTTTTGGTGACTCTGAGAGACATGTAAATGAATCTTGTAATTTTGGTAATTCTCAGTTTATGAAGGGAGAGATAGCAAGGCATGAAACTTCTAACAATTCTAGTCAGTCAGTATTGAACTCTGATAAGGTACCAATTAGTACCATTTACTGGCAAGAGATATGGTGACTGCATTACCGTGGCATCTTTGTATTTCACAGTTACATATGTTCGAAAGATTGTTGTAAGCATCAAAAGATACTGAATTTCCTTGTATGAAATACTTTTGTGGTTGAATGAGAAAATACATTGAAATGATAACTTTACTGAATTCAGAATCATTTTGCTGTGATTTTCATATGCAATATTTACTTATTACATATTATCAAAAGCCCATTTTTAAGTGTCAGTCATATTGTTTATTAGGAACTCATATTTATTCATTGTATTTACTATGTATAAGAAGGGCCAAATGAAATGGAGGTTCAGAATTTTCTTTTTTACTAGTTGTGATGTAAAATTATTAGAGTTTTGGGGCAAACTACTGTTTTTAGATATTTGGAACATATTCCTTGATCATTAAAATATCATAAAGTGCTACATACACCTGAATTAACAAAGTCCAAGAAAGGAAAGCTAGCTTCAGGAGTCATGCATCTCTGTTTAGTAAAAGTATTATGACATTAGAAATAATTAATATAGATATGAAGATTTAGTGTAACGTAAGAAATAATTAAGATGAACATGAAACTTTAATCGTATTAGAATTATGAGACAAACAAATTCAATGATAAGTTTGCTTTCTGATATGATGAAAACTAGGAACTTGATGGTAGAGAAATGACTTGCTATTTTAGTGTCAAACTGCTAAAAGCTGTGTGCGGTCAGAGAGTGAAATATGATGTAGATACCTTACCAGTAGACAGACAGAAGTTACACGTATTGTAGAGAATTAGTACGCTTTGAATTCCTGTTGTGATGAGGCTTTGATGGTTTATAATTAAACTAGTCAGTTGACATATTTAGAATAATAGTTGTTTATATATGGTATTGTATTTTCAATGTATCTTAAACATAGATGAGTCATGGTCACAGAAATAAGATTTGTTAGTTATTAGTCTTCATTCCATGAAAATTATCCAGGAATAAGAAAGCACAGATTGTGTATTGGGTAGAGAAGTGGCACTTGTGCCCCCTTTTAGTACATCTCTATTCCACAAGTAATATGGCAAATTGTGCATCTTTAAATTGGATACAGAAATGATCCAAACTGGTGTGACTCACTTTGTATGCACTAATTTAGCCTTATTTATGCTATTGTATGCATTTCCTGAAAATGTTCTGGGAATCATTTGTTTGTGATTGGTATACCTCAGTCAAAACACATCCTTTGACAAAGATACAACTATACCTATACAAGTAGATATGTAGTTTCAAATAATTAGTTACATGTAAAGAATGTTTAATGATTAGAGTAATGGATCACTATGTTAGGTTCCCCTAACTCATTGTAATACCTACAAGTTGATGATGGTTTGAGTGAACTGCAGCAGAATTGAATGCTGGCAATATACAAATGTCTAAAAAGCTCCTTGATGGCAAGGGACATTCAGGTGATTTGGATCCACAAGTGTAGAAGTCTTTCCCGGTATTGCACAAATAGGTAGTAATGAATAAGGAATTACTAGAGATAGATCCAGGAAGCTTTATTGAACTAAATGGCTCTTGGTAGGTGGTTAGGTGAGATCATGAATTCCACAGACCATACAAGAGGTAATCCTTAATTCATTTATGTCTTTTTCCAGTGTTTCCTTGATGATTACTTATTTTTGTTTAGCAGTGATTTATGGAAAGGAAAGCTGTGAATCAAAAGTCCTAATATTAATATATGTAGATCTTGTATTGAATATAACATTTGAATATGCAGCTCATTAGAATTACTGTGCTTGGTAACTTGTGACATGTTTTAGTGTGCTGAGCATAAGTTTTTGAGGTGTAGGCTAAATTAAATTTTTCTGTGAATGTTGCAGTTACCAGAATGGTAAGTGTCGAGAATATTTGAGAAATGTCCATCATTATATTCTTCGTACTTCACATATGAAAATTAATCATGGCTTGCTTAGTGGGAAAGCAGTTCCGATCAACACCATCTTTAAATACGATCAAATTTTTTTTTCCCTAATATATATTTTCATCTGTTTATTGATGATATTTTTTTAAGATTAAGGAACTCTTGTGTAATCTGTAATAAGTAAATTTGTAATGAGATGAGTAACACAGGGATATACTGACAGGAGTTAGTTTGTTTATTGTGGATAGGGGCAACTTAACATAGGTAGAGATGATGATAAACCACACTTTTAACGATGAATGTTAAAGGCATAGATTTAGGAAGACTGCTTAGTATTGAAGGAGAAAGTTGAGGTGATGATAGACTTTAGCTTTTAGGGTGGATGTAAAGAGCATTTTCTGAAAAAAAAAATGCATTGCAATAAAGAAAGAATTATGCTTTTCAGAATTCTGGAAGAAATCGAAGCATTGCAGGCAATCATGTTGGATGAAGTGAAAATATTGTATGGAGATGGGTAAGTTGAAAAGACTGTGCTAATAATGAGAGATTAAGGTAGGTATTCATAAATTATAGTTTAAGCTTGGAAAAATCCTTCTGTTGTAGTGTTTGAATAAAATATATTTTAGCAGGAAAGAGTACCTTCATATCTGTAATGCTCAACGAATGCTCTAGTTAACAAAATATCAATAAACAAACTTTCATTTTAGATATTTGTTTTAGACTGTTGAAGACACAAACATTTTAAGTTGTTATGAGAATCTGGAGAAAGTGGAGTGTTTCAGATACCTGGCAGTGAACATGGTGACAAATGGAGCCATGGAAGCTGCAGTTAATCATAGGATGGGTAAGGGGGCTAAGGTCCTGGGTGCAAATAGTTGCATGTGGAAAGATCACTGTTGCTAAGGGAAAAGATGGATATATTTGCTGGTAAAATTGTCCCAACAGTGTTGTATGGATGTGAGGCTAAGGCCTTAGATCAAAAAGTAGGGAAGCTGTTGGAAGTGTTGGAAATGTATGTGGAATGAGGAGGGTCAGTTGAGTAAGGAATGACTGTTTAAGAGAGAGGTATGGTTATAAGAAAAGCATGTATGAGATAGCTGAAGAGGGTGTCTTGAAAAGTTTTGGACATATGTAGAGGATGACTGAGAGGGTTTATGTCTCGAAAGGAGAGGGGACTAGGAGGAGACCAACTAGGAAATAGAAGGAGTAATTATTATTATTATTATTATTATTATTATTATTATTATTATTATTATTATGATTATTTATTCGGTTGTATATCTTTGCAGGGGTGTGCCAAATGGTGTGGAGGTGGTAGTTGTGCCAGCTACTGCCCAGAACATTGAGGAACAGCATGTAAGAGTGACCCTAATGTTGTCATTACCCCAAGAATACCCTGATTCTTCACCTTTTATCATACTCAGGTAAGACCTGGAATTCCTCGTATATTTACAGTTAACAAAAGTAGGTTTCAAATGTATTTTGGCTCAATCCATTTGGCTTCGGAATTGATTTCCAGCTGCATTCTCATGGGCGTGAATTCTTAGTAAAAGATAGTAATTGGTCCTTTTTGCTTCTTCATCTTTTCATCAAAGCAAAACTATAGAGTTTCCATATTTGTCATTGATATGTCTTAAAAACAACATCTGATAACAGGGAGAATATAAATGAAGAAAAATGAAATAAAGATATATATGGTTTGGTGCTTCTTTTACCCGTTTCTTAATTCTCTCTATATTTCAATTAGGGCTTGGCCTTGATGTGGACTTTTGTCCATGACTGGAGCCTTCAACATGAAAAAAAAAAAAATAAGCTTCCTCAATTTTAACAGATTTCTTGCTCCTTACACTCATGATAATGGACTAATTATAAAGAGTGCAAAAAGAAACAAAGTGCCTGATTTAAAGGGACATTAAGCAGCCCCGTGTTGCAAGCTCATGAAGACGTCAAATACATTTTATAGTATAATTTATCATGTTTATATATCTTTATTTATATGTAATGATAAGTAACACATATTGTTAACAATGAATGACCTGTAAAAGGAACAATAAGGAATTCAAGTGATGGATTTAAAGGATAAGTAGGCAGCCCCAAGTTGACAGCTTATAAGCACTTGTCAGAAACTTCATATATTATCATTACAAATATTTATGTATGCATTAAGATACATAAGACGTACTTACATGAAAAATTTTTACATTATAACATCCATGATATACTTAAGTTATGAGTGGAAATGTGAGGAAAACAAGAATGAATGAATGGACTTGTGGGGGATGGTGGTATCGTCAGCTGGTGAATGAGACCTTTAACTTGGCACCTTGAACATAGGACCTTTAACTTGGCTCAGGTAAATGGCAGCACCTACTGGGGATCTACTTATTGGCCTTAACTTTAATGAATTACTGTTTAAACAAGAGTAGAAAAGAATAACTAGATGAATGAATTTGATATATGAGTGGCATGAGAGATTGAATCAGTCATTGTTGTCTGGGAGATTTAAGCATGAGCACTGGAGGAAAGCAAGACTATAAGCTTCCAAGGCCATTTGCTGCTCAGAGATGCATCAGCTAATCACTTTTGCTGTTCAAACCATGTTTTATATAAGACATTAACCTTCATCATTTTTTGCAGTGAATTGCAATGCTGTGTGCATCAACAACTATGGCCACAGAATTAAGTAATTAATGTAGAATTATAAAACTTGCATATATTGACTGCTTTAGTGTTAGAATATTATCTGAGGAGGCTAGTTTTTAGTTAAGGTGTTGAGGTATTAGATATTGAAGTCATACACTTTATTAGGCAAGTAGATGCTAGCTAAGGCAACTGTGTGTTGAAATTTTGGCTTGAAAATAGTTTGTCAGCTAGACATTTGATGAAGAAACAAATTATGAACTTTGACAAGCTATTAAGATGGAATTTTATTAAGAAAAGCAGGAGTTAGCATTACAATTGGGCAATTAGTTGAAAAAACTCTTCGTTTGCTTGGAGACCATTGGCTCATACCTTATTGGCAGACCTTAGGATTTTTATGCCAGCATTTTTTTTTTTTTCATCAACTTCCTTTTGTAATAGTAAGTATAAATTTTCTTTCCCTGCCATGGTCCACCCCCATATATTCTAGAGCTCCATCAAGAAAAGCTTTAAAAGAAAGCCAGCTTTAAGGAATAAGATCGTTGTTCCTTTCATATTAACAGTATTCATTCCAACATGACATGGAGGTCCATCATTTCTTAACACATTTCATATGGGGATTTTCCTAGAAAATCAGATAATATTGATGCAGCTCCATCCCTACTTGGAGTCAGATGATTACTCATGTTTTGGATTCGATGTTATCTAGGGAAAGATTTTTGAATGATAGATCATTAGTGACTGAAGGTACTCAGGAGTTTGCATGTTTCCTGGCAGATGATCATGTTTAAACTAACAATATGCTACATTAGGCACCAGTCTTTTTGTCATGTGTTTGTTGATGAAAAAAGGATTGTCTCATTCCTCAAATTTGGATTTTTTCACATACCATGAAAGGCACTTTTGTATGTATTTACAGGAATCCTCGTGGTGTTGATGACGATGTACTGGAAAAAATAAGGAAAGAAAGCAAGCAAAAGTGTGAAGAGTACATAGGCTGCCCAGTGATATATGAGCTTATTGAGGTAGGTGAAATATGACTGTTCAAGAGTAGAAAAATCGTTTTAAGAAATACATGTATATTTATGATGTATCAAAAAGTCAGCTAGCTTGAAAACATTCTTACAAAATAAGGATGGATGAAAACACTTTTAGGTCCTCTGTTTAATGTGTTACGCTAAAGTTAATGATGTTTTAGAGATCCACAGAGATGAATAGTGTATGCTTAAGGTAAAGCTGAGATGTTTTCAGGTATTATTGGTTATGTTCAAGGTGTTTCAGTGAATATTAAGATATTTCTGGTGTTTCCTGACAAATCTCGTTTGTTTTACAAAAATAGTACTGGGTTTATATGTGGTATATCCTTTGAAGGTTGTCCGTGAGAATTTGACTGCTAACAACACTCCAAGCTGCCCATGTGCCATCTGTCTTCACCATTTCACAGATTCTGATGTTTTCACCAAGACTCCATGCTTCCACTATTTTCATTCATATTGTCTTGGCAGGTATGTTAAGTTTTAGTGGTATGTCATGTATGACAAGAGAGTAAGAAATGAGAAGGATGGGATCAGTTTGACAGAGTAAGGAGATGCAAAGAATCAGTGATAAAGGAAGTGAAACATACAAGGTAATGATGCAGTGTTCTTAAGTTTATGAGGAAATGAAGAGGTGATGCTCATGTTTTATCTCTCTCTTACATATTGAAAGGCTCCTGTAATTGACTATTTTACTGAAATTGAAACTTTTGCTGCTGCAAGGTACATAGCAAACTGTGAAGAAGAGGCTGCAGCAGAGGAGGAAGAGCCACAACCAGCTTGGATGGCCCGAGAAAAAAAGCAGTTGGTGTGTCCTGTTTGCCGAGACCCCATACAAAATGAGGTATAATACACACATGTTCAGTAAAGATAAAATCAGGGCCATACATTTGATTCACTGAGTTTCTATTTTGTTTTATTGCATTTGATATCTAATATTAAGAGCTGGGTGGGGTAGGCATGCAGATTTTTTCCAAGATATTGTAGGTGTTAGCCATCTCCCTACCTCTAGGGTTGGAAGATGAAAAAGGGATCCATGAAATATTTGCTGAAGAATTCTTATTTTAGCTCTCATACATGAGAAACATTTGCCAATTGTTTGCCATATGAGAAAAGTTAAGGTATTTAACCCATTCACTGTGGATGGAGTATATGTCATGGTACAATGTATTTTTTCTATTCACTTTAGGTGGGGTCTATAAATTGTTTATTTTTGAATCAGTTGCCTCACCCTCAGTAAGAAATACATGGCCATTAGGAGTGTCATGACCATCCCTATGCTTTGTTGTATTGTTTATGAGGAGTGTCATGACCATCCCTATACACTGTTGTATTACTTATGTTGAGTGTCATGACATTCCATGCATTGTTTGCATAAACTTTTTCCATGTACTGGTCAGTATATGTGGAGATTTCATGTCAGACTATGAGATCTGTGCCCTCATGTTATGCAGTAGTTTTTGAAGCCGTATTACTCTAACAAGAATATATATATGTTGATAACCACGAGGAAAATGAAACATGATAAGTACCCAAGTGCACTATTGTGTAATGATCATTGTCAGGGAAGATACAAAAATGGGATAGAAGATGTACAGCAGTCAGTTGATATACAAGGAAGTAATCGTATTTTTTGTGACAAAAACACATGCAAAAATACCTCATATCTAACTGTATGCCTGAAAAAACTCTTAGAGTACTGCAGATGCCTTGCAGTGGAGCAGCATAAATTAAGGGCCAAGAAAAGTTGACCTGTATGTCATTTTCTTTTGAAAATTACATTTTAGTTAATTGTAATAACAAACTTAGGGAGATGATTTTTAGAATATTTAGGAATATCCTGCACACAGAGCATTTCAGGATATCATAATTGCTGCAATGAAAGGCTCATCATATTCAGTGAAAACCTTAGTAAACTTACCCCATCCCCCATTGACTAAAATTCTTAACTCTTCTCTGGGTCAGTTAACCCAGCATAAGGATTTTTTTTTTCCAGATGTAAGTACAAGTCCATTGTGATTTGGTTAGTGGTAGCAACATTGGCTAGTCTAGTAACAGATATGGACATGTTGAATGTTGATAAAGCTGTAGGTCATTGCTGTTCTCATAGGTTGTACTTGCTTTGTGTACATATATGTGTAAAAAAACATGAGTTTCCCTATCTTTACATCTTTCACAGCTAAGCAGTAGTGAGTTGTTACAGACGGCTCCTCCCAAAGAAGAGGAAAGCATTGCTGAATTTAGACCAGACGATCCAGAGTTAATCGCTCTTCAACAGCAAATGGCTGAACTTTATATGCATCAAAAAGAAAAAGGAGGTATTATTGATTTGGAGGAGGAGAAGAACAAGTTCTTGCTCTCTTCAAGTAGGGTAAGTTTTTTTTTTTTTTCACAAACTTGGTCCACATGTCTACTCATTTGTACTATATGGGGGAGGAATTTTACACTCATGGAGCCCCACCTCTTGAACATTCTCTACTATCATACAGGTTTCTAAGTTTATGTGCACTGTCTGCACTAACCTGCCCTCAAGCATTTTATTCCATTCATTACCCTCTCTTTTACTATAAAAGTACATTTTTACATCTTTAAATTTATGCCTGTTTCTTTCTTGCAGCCTGTTAGATTTTATGCCTGTTCCTTTTTGTAGCCTAGTTACCTGGTTATTAGCATACTTGACTTTTGCACCACATGCTGTGATTTGAATCTCGCTAGCAGAGGTATTATTATTTGCAAAGAAATAATTTATGACCCAGGCAGGACATTAGTTTGGTATCCTGCATGATCTGCCCAGTAACATAAGGAAAAATGGCCTATTGGGTCAATACAGATAACATTTATTGGTATTTATTACAGATATAGGCAAAATAAACTTTGAAACTGAATACAGATCTGCTTTACGAAATTATTTAGTGAAGTGTATTACTTTGATTACAGTAAAATGTTGTTAGATAAGCAGTATAACTAGTGTCAGAAGAGTGTTAGGGAGGTATTAAACACAGTATGCATATGGCTTGGGATTATCTCTGAAAAGTCTGTGACTTATCATCATTAATCCATTCTCAGGTTCATGAGGTCATTAGCTACATAGACTCTCACATTCCTTACACACACCCTTAACCCATTTTCAAGGTGTTAAAGTGAAACATTAATTTCCACACATATAAACTGACTCGAGTGAATCTCCCTTCGTCATCATTTCTTTGTATAGAGACGGTGTGAATATAGATTTTGTTGTCAGTTGATGAATCAGCTTAATGTGAAAAAAGGTAGAGTAAGAAGTACTTATTTATGTAGTTCTTGAAATTGGGATTGAAGTTAATGGTGTTGGATTAGATAACCTGAGCTTTCAGAGACAGTCACTAGCCATGTGCATATAGTGTCAAGTAACTTTCTAATATTCTTTAACACCAGTATCACAACATATAAATGATACTTTAATATTGTTTGAAATTAATATATATAATTTTTCCCATCAATTTCTTTACTTGTTTTCACCAAGAAGTAAAGAAGCTCATTTTCTGTCTGAACTTCAGATAGCCTTTTCATATTTCCTAGTTCTCAAAATTATGATGTTGAGCATAGATTTTGTGTTACATATGAAAATTAATATAATTTTGATTTATTTGTTATAGGTTGATTCATGTGAAGGGCTAGAAGATGGTGTGGAAGAAGATAGAAATATTAGTATTCCAGATTCCTCTGTAGATATGCAACAGGGAGAAGAGCCCACAATTCCACCTCCTAGTAGGAGAGGTAGTCGTTCCACACATCATCGATCACAAGGACAGAAGTCACATGGTGTTTATGGTCGTCAGTCTTGGAAGAACACAGATCAGGGAGGGGATGGTAGGCATTGGTCAGGAAATTGGGGTGGTCGAGGTGTGAGTGGTGGTCGAGGTAGAGGAGGAAGCGGTCGTTTTGTTTATCATAATTCTTCCAGGATTATATCAGAACCCCATGAGTACAGCTCCACAGACTGTAAGGCCACTTGTGAAATAGAAAGTGGTTATGGAACCAAAGGACATGGGAAACGTGAAGGGAGCACATATGAGAATGGCAGTGTATATACTTCTGGTGAAAATCGAGCTGGAGGTAATGAAGTTAGTAACGGTGCAGGAGGAGTGTGCAGGAAGGGTCCGAAGGGGTCTGGAAATCGACAGAGATATGGTTCAGGACGAGGAAGGGGTCGTGGTCCACCCCCAGGCTTTGCCCCATCATCATATCGTCACTCCTCTCATGACTGGAGTTGACGATTGTGGCTTGCAGGGTTATGTCCACCCTGTCTTTTCTTTACTCTATATCTTCTTACCTATGTACCAAGTATTATTATTGTGACTTCTTTAACCTTAAAGTATTCAACCAGTTTAACTTCAAAGCAGAATAGGTGTTATAGAAATAGTTTTAATGACAACGTTATGCTTGTTCATTCTAGATCAGTAGTCAAATGTGTTAAATGTGCGTATATGTCATACTTATGTGTTTCCTCAGTACTTTCAAAAAATATGTATTTAAAGTTTAAGAATAGCAATATCTCTTCATTTGATGTAAGATACTCATCAGATTTTAGAATAAGAAAATTCAAGATATTCATAGTTCTATTACATAAACAACTTTGACAGGAAAGAAGTATGCTCTTTACATCCCATGGTTTTTGGAAAAAGTATAGCATCGAGAATGAAGGAAGTACTTTTATTAAAGCCTTGCATAATATGATGACATTTCCAAGAAATTCTTGTCAAGCACATACAGGCTACAGCACACAAAGTAGAATGTGGGTTTTCTTATGTTATATATGTTGGTTTGTATTTGATATATTCAGAAACTTTCTTTTTCATATGCACAAAATGTTTACTTTGTATAATAGTTCATTAACAAGATGATTAAGAACTAGGTGGATGATTATAATCACTACAACTTGTAATTGATCCTGTGTAATACTTTTGCAAGAAGGAAAGTGTAGATATTATCTTAGCTTAACAAAAGTAAATGGTAAATATTCTTATAACTTTAAATTGACTAAATTCTAGGTGAGTTTTCTGGGAGTTATTGGTACAGATCTTGTGATAAAAGAAAAACATACTCATGCAGATTTGTTTATTATTGTGCAGAGCTTCATACTTCAGTCTTGTGGCTAGAATCAGAAACATGATCACAAAGATATCTAAAACGTAAAAATATAAAATCAGGATATGCTCTCTAGCTATTTGTGCTTATATTATTGGTATTATACAAGCCAAAGACCCATTTTATGGAGCTCCAGCAGCAGGGAAATGATGGATTACTTTGGAGTGTGAAAGTCTTTACAATGCTGCACTGTCTGTGCTTTTCAAGCTGCTGATAGAGATGTAGCCACATAAAGGTAACTTCTTTTTAATGGAGTAAACAGGAACAAGCAGAGATTAGGTGGACCATTTGTGCATATATGTATTTTTTTTTCATATTTGATCACTGTTACTTGCATTAACGAAGTAGTGCCAGGAAACAGATGAAGAAAGACACATCCACTCACATACACATATATAGACATATATGCACATACATGTACACATACATATATATACATAAGATTTTTTTTCACACATATTTGCCATTTCCTGCATTAGTGAGGTAGCATCAAGAACAGACAACTGAGCCTTAGAGGGAAAAAATCCTCACTTGGC
>JAUUDW010423164.1:0-12730 GCA_032361385.1 Panulirus guttatus | reverse complement strand
AGACAAAGAAAGACCCAGCTAGTTATATACACTTATATTTACATACATGCACATAAATATGCATTTGTATATACACATACACATATACATATTCATACTTGCTCACCTCCATCCATTCCTGGCGCCACCCCGCCCCACAGGAAACAGCATTGCCACCCCCGGCATCAGCGGAGTGGGGGGGGGAGGCCACATCCACTTGCACTCATTCTCTTAGATGTCACGTGTAATGCACCAAAATCACACCTCCCTATCCACATCCAGGCCCCACAGACCTTTCCATGGTTTACCCCACATGCCCTGATTCAGTTCAGTGACAGCTAGTCGACCCTAGCACACAGTAGGAATGGAAATGATTGGGAGATGTACAAGAGAAAGCAGCAGGAGGTCATGAGGATGGTGCAAGGGCTGAAAAAGAGGAAAAACTAGAGTTGGTGTTAGTGAGTGTCAGCAAACCTCTGGGAGAATAACAAAATGTTTTGAAAAGAAAGTAATAGTGTGAGATAAACAAGAGAGCAAATGTGAACGTTAGTGTAAGGGGCAAATGGGAAAGTGGCAACAGATGGTGAGGAGACAAAATGAGTATTTCTAAAGGATTGTTGAATGTGTCTGATGACAGGATGTTCGCATCGGAGAGATGTGCAAAGTGAGGAATCAGAGAAAGTGGTTTGATGAGAGAAGTGGTGGTGAAAGCCTTGCATATTGTGGCAAAGCAGCTGGAGTAGATAATATAGCTGCTGAATTTCCTGAAAAAGTGAGAAAGGGAGTGACTGTTGTTGATTGGTTAGTTACGATTTTTAGTGTATGTATGGATCATGATGATGAAATTCCTGGGGATTGGCAGAATGCATATTGCCACTGTATAAAGACAAGAAAAAATAAGCTATGTTTAAATCATGCTAGTATGAATTAGTTGACTGTACCTGTTCATTTGCATGGAAGTTAGGTGATTTAGACGGCATTAGTATGCACAAAGCATCGATTGGAAAGGAATAATGTGGTTACTGGAGTGGTAGAGGATGTGAGAATCAGGTGTTTGCTTTGAAAAATGTCTGTGAAAAATACTTGGAGAATTAAAATGATTTGTATGTGCCATTTATGGATCTTGAGAAAGCATATCATAGGGAAAATAGAGATCTTTTTAAGGAAGATGTTACAAATATATGTATGCAAAGAAAGCTATCAGAAGGAATAAGGTGTTTTTATCAAGAGAGTATGATGTAAGTGCGAGTAGGTAGAAAGGGTGAATAGTTCCAGAAGGTGGATTTGTGACGGGTGTGTGAAGTCACCATGACCGTTTAATCTGTATATGGATGGGGTTGTGAGGGAAGTAAATGCACGGATCTCTGAGAGAGGGGCAAGTATGCAGTCTGCTGGGGGGGGTTTTTTTTTTTTTTTTTTTTTTTTTTTTTTTTTTTTGGAGGTGAGTCATTTGTTGTTTGCTGATGACATGGCACTGGTAACAGATTCTAGTGAGAAAGTGCAAAAGTTGTTGTCTTGAATTTAGGAATGTGTAAAACATGAAAGTTGCCATTAAATGTAAATAAAAGTGAGGTTTTTAGCTTAAGCAGTGCGAAGACATATTAAATGGGGTGGAAGTTTGAATGGAGAAAACTTGGAGGTGGTGAAGTGTTTTAGATACCTGAGAGTGGTCATGGCTCCAACTGGAATCATGGGAGCTGAGGCGAGTTACAGGTTTGTTTAGGGGGGGCGAAGGTCCTGGGAGCATTGGCATGAGGAATACATGGAAAGAGAGACCACTATCTAGGAGGTATGTCTGAAGGTATAGTAAACCTGATAGCATATGGATACATGTCACAGGCTATATGTGAAAATTTATGGAAAAGGGTGAATAATTTGGAAACAAAATGTATGAGGACAACATGTGGCAAGAGGAGGGTTGATCATTTAAGAATTGATATGGTAAGAAAGAGGTGTGGTTATAACAGTATGGCTGAGAGAGCTGAAGAGGGCATGCTGAAATGGTTTTGACATATGGAAAGAATGAGTGAGGAAAGGTTGTCAGAGACAAAGGGAACAATGAGAAGTGGGAGACCAAATTGGAGATAACAGATGAATGAATAAGGTTTTGAGCACTTAAGGCCTGATCATGCAGAATATGCAGAGGAGTGTGCGTCTTTATCAGTACCATAAGGATCAGAATGACAAAATAACTAAGATGGCCTGAAAGGGCTGTCCCTGGGATGAACTGGGTGGACATGCAGGGGCAGCTGCAAAGATACAATTCTTGGGATAAACAGGGCAGGCTTGGAGAGGCAATCACTGAAATATAGTCTTTGGGATGAGTAGGGTGGAACTGAAGGAGCACTCCATGGGATGAGTAGAGCGAGCCTGGAAGGGCACTCCCTAGGATAAATGGGGCAGACATAAAGTCCCTTGGGTGAGTAGCATCTAAAGGCCCCATATTTTGGGTGCAGGTACTTCAGAATCTGGGTAAGGTTTTAAGCAACTGCACCTAAACCTAGAGACATGTCTTGGGGCCACCAAAGGCTCCCATTTTTTCCCTGGGTAACACTGGTGTCTCTAATAGTTTAAGATGTTAAGCAAAAATTCTTTTGCAAAACATTTAACCATGCAATGGTGAAAATCACTAATTTAGTCTTCTCAGTTCCCTATTTGCTTTCTTATTTATCCTACTTCCTAATATCAGGCACATAATCATTTACATAATCAAGCTGGTTTCTTTTACCTATCTAACTCCAATAAGTCATAAGGATAGCTTTCATTAATTCTGCTGGAAAAACTATCTAGTCTCTGGCTATTTGTGTTTACCAGATGTTTGTGACATACCAATAATCTAATATTACAACAATTTAAAGGTGCACTAGCTTATGGATCTCTATACCAAAGCAATCGTGGCATCTTGCTACCATAGCCTAACTGATGTTATGTTTTGCCACTATCTTCTGGTCTAACTTTCTATCGTTAAACCTGTTTATAGTAGTTTTCCTAGGAAGTTACTGCCCTACAGAATACACTGTGAAACAATCATATTGCTCGTGCTTTACTGGGTTGTGTGTGAATCTCGGCTCTATGTGAGCAAGGCAGGCAATGACTGATGGAAGCTAGATGTCAGAACTTAGCATGCTACACAATGCAAGTTAATGTAGTCAAGATGAATAACTTTATGATTTTCCTTTGTGGAGTACAGAATGATAGCTTTAACTACAAACTTAAGTCAATAGTTGGAGATACTGTCTTTACAAGTAAGGCTAATGAAAAACCATTCCAAATTAAGAAATACAAAATCTGAAGTATTTTTCAGGGAAAATAGTTCCTCAAATGTTTACATCAGTAAGGAATAAAGTAAAAATAATAGGAGAGGAATGTGAAAGTATCAGTTTTGTAACTGACATTTGTACAGCCTCAAAAGCAAGCTCTCCCAAGTTTAAGTGGACTTTTCTTTGAAAAAAGAAAAACGAGTACTGCCTTTTCCATGCTCTAATACAGCAACAAATATAAGCGAAATAATCTTATAAGCAACTGATGAACCTAGCATTTCTTTTCTCAAAATTCCTATGATTCCCTAAGACAATAGTGCAAACATAATTAAAGACGTTGAAGAAGCAGGCTACAATTCCCCTCCCTGCTTTTAGCACTTATACAGCTTGTGACAAACGACCATTTGAACTAAAATAGTAAAAGATCTTGTCAATAATTGCAAAAATAAAGTACTGGTTATTTCAATCATTCAAATACTGCTCTTACCACATATAAAGAGTTGCAAAAGCAGCATGATCTCGTTGGGCATAAGCTTATCCAGGAAGTTTCCACCTGATGGAATAGCATGTACTTCTTGTTTTAGAGGCTATTTGAGCAGATATTCGCTATAGACAATTATTGTTTAGAAAGGCCTATGGGAGAAAAATGTCACATGATTGCTACCTCCTTTTTCACAGAATACCACAGTTTGCAGACAATGGTGTTGGTAAGGAAGGAGACAACTTTTCAAACTTTGATTGATCTGATGTGGATATCCAAGATTTTTTACTCTTAAGAAATTTGGTTATTGAATGTAACAAAATACATAAAAAGAGTTTAAAATAACACGTGTAGTTTATGAAAATAGACTATGAAATTATATAATTTACTGGGAAACATATCAGTAAAAATTAACAATGCAAGAATAACTGAGTGTAATAATCTCTCCCTTTTTCCTGAAAATCCTTGGGTATACACTTATCCAAAAACTTACTTAACTAGTACACAGAACTCTTCTTTTATGATGTTAGATGAGACGGTACGAGCAACTGAGGCCCTAATCAAGGCCATCTCATTAACACTATATATATACACCGTAGCCTAAGCCAGGTACCTATTTCATTGACCAGCACCTAAAAGTGGATGAACAGCTGGGTTGACTGTGGAGCAACTGCCACAACAGGATTTGAACCTATGCATTTGACCCTGGGTGGCCCGTGAATGTGTCACGGTCAGGAACACATTGCTACACCACTGAGGTCCATCTGGTATATGTTCACCTCACTTTCTTGCCTGGCTTGGCTAGTGCTGTGAAATTATGTTGACTGCTACAGCCATTGACACTTCATACTTGGATAGTGTGGTGAGAGTAAAACATTTACATTTTTTCTTCTATTCTTACTGGTTTCCTTCAACTTTATATAAAAAAAATATCATATCTACTTTGAAAATTCCTAAAAACCTCAGTCTAATGCAACACTGGCAAAATCAATGAAGCAATCTACGAGGTGTTTACATAAACCTAAGTGAAACACTTCCTAAAATCAAGAAACTGGACTGTAGTTCAGCGCAGTTTCCTAATCACCTTTATCAAATATAAGCACAACTGCCTGCCTGCTTCCACATCTTTGGAACTAAACCTTCCACTAATAACTTATCTAACAGTACTTCTAGCGGTCTGGCAAGTGCCTCCACACATCATTTCAGCACAAATGGGGAGACTTCAGGACACTACAACAGTGGGTTCTATAAGGATGAAATTGTTTAAACCTGATTGTTATTTCTTTTAATCACTATATGTTCCAAGACCTCATCCCCTCCCACCTTGGTAATGCTAGTGCATTATTGTCCTCCATACTTTTGAAACACTTTTGAACTCATCATTCAAAGCCTCACACATTATATCATCCTAGTGTGTCCATTAGCCTGATTAGGTGCTTCTTCACCAGCAGTTTGTTCCAGAAGAACTTATGTAAAAGTTTTGGATTGCCTTTACCTTTTCTGTGCAATGCTTTTTTTAAAAATTCCCTGGTTCTCCCTCCTTACCTTGCTATACTCATTCCTTGCTATTCGGTATCTTTCATATACTGACTGGTTGAATAGTCTTTTATATCCCCTCCATAGTGCATTCCTGAGCTTTATCACTGTATGACATTTCATATTTCATCTCTCTCCATTTTGATCCTCCTTCCTTATTGTGCATCAGGGGACCCATGATCTGACCCCTTCAGTGTAGATTTCACACAACCTTCTGTAGCACTGATCTACACTCTCAGTATTCCCTCTCCCAATGAGTGATCAGTTCCATGTTGTTCATGAATGTACTTCCTCTTTGCTTCCTGGGCCCAATCCAATCTACCTCTTGCATCCTCCACCACCAAATATCAAAAAATAAGCACTACATGATCCTCACTCCAATAGGAACATAATATTTCATACGTTCTACTTCTATACTAGTGTGTAAAGACAAGGTCAAGTATAGATGGCATATCACCTAGTGTAGCTTTTGTATGCTCTAATACACAGTGATACAGAATGTACTCCAACTTGCTTTCAAATCTAATTTCCCCGAAATCTATTTCCCTGTGATTGAAATCCCCAAGTATCAGTGATTTAGCATCTCTAAGGAGAGAGCATCTTGTTGCATTCTTCACCATGCTCACTGTTCCTTCATTATTTTCTAAATACACCTGTTCTGCTTCGTTGCAGTTATTTGGAGGATTGTACACTTCTGAACCACAGTAATATTCCCATTGCATTTTGTCTGAGGGCACCATCAACTAATATTTTCTGAAATCTAAAGGGATCCATTATCAGAGGAGCTGATCCTCCTTGCTATTGTTTACCCCTCTGGACAAACTCGGTTAAGGTTATTTGTGAGTTTCACCTTCACCAATTCCACAATGCCTGGGTTGCGCATTCTCATTAGCGATCCCTAAATTCTAGTTCCATTCCATTTGCCACCAGGCTGTCTCCATTTGTACAGAGAAATATCAGCCTAAGGTACTCGCTACTCGCTAGTTGTGGTCCAGAGGTGAGGGTATTATCCCTTACCTTTGGCCTGATCTGACTCCTCTTGCACTTTTTTCCTTTTGCCTGTTTTCTTTAGCTGTCTGTCACTCATAAGAAACACTTTTCTGAATTCCTCCTTTATGAAAGAAACACTTTTCTGAATTCCTCCTTTCTGGCAGGTTTATATGCCTATTTAAATAGCTTGTGGTTACACCCCTCCATATCAAACATTATCCTAAATGTAAGAAGCAACAGTACCAGGAGGAGTCATAAATCTGGCAGTTGGGGTCGAAGACTGTTCATAAAAGTAAGCCAACAACATGTGTCAGTAAATTAGCTGCCAATTTTTCACGGAGAGAGCTGCCTAGTTATTAACTATTTGTACAGTTCAGGGAGAGAGTTCTAAACTTACTGGGGCCCACTTCTATACCATCAAATGGCCTTTTAAACCTCTGCATACTGCTAGCACTCACTCACCCATTGGTTAGTATTATCCAACCATCCACCAACCTAACCTTAAAACAGTACTTTTTAACATCCTTCCTAACTAGCATTTTACCCAGTTTTCTGCCCCACTGTGTGCCAGTTAATGAACCATGGAGGTTTCTGAGAGTGAGTAGCCATCATGTGTCAATTAATGAGCTGCTGTCCTGTCAGGCTGTGAGTTGGGGATGTGTGTCAGTAACTAAACTACTTAGCCTCATTGTGAATTCTATAAATAAACGTGTAGCATTGCACTCACTCACATTCACATGATTCCTAACAAGCTACTTAAGGACAGATTTATCTGATTTCACTAAAAACAATATATGCAAACTTATGGATAAACATTTCACCTCGATTTCTTCTCTCACTTTTTTAACATTGGAGGCTCCAGTCATGGACAAAAGTCCACATCAAAGACAGGCCTTAGATGAAATAGAGAAGCTAATGAAAGGGAAAGTGGAAAGACCAAGGGAAAGTATATACAAATTTAGGAGGAAGTGAAAAATCTGTTTTCTGAAATGTACCAACTCATAGTTCTTGGGAAGGACATGAGAAGGTAGAGTGTTCCAATGTTTTGAGACGTTGGGAAAGAAATAATAATCAAAATGGCCCATCCTTCAGTTGCCATTGGCCACACACTAATCACGTGACATAGTAGCTTGCTAAGCACTGTGTGGTCTAGCTTGTGGTGATGGTACACAAGAAGCTAGCTCTTACGAGCAAAAACCAAAGTAATACCTATAGAAGAGGGAAAGCTAACCCTAACATTGTGGCATATGGCAAGTGGGTCAAGTTTTGAAGTTAGCCTGGGAGAGTATATAAGTCACATAGCTTTTGACTCAACTCTGTCAAGTAAGGAGAATGTAAACCTAGAGTCACCCTAGATGTGATAGCCTATACACTAAACTAGGACAGATCAATCCTTTGTATAAACGGAGCAACTGTTTGGAAGAAAAGATATTTCAACATCTAAACAGGATTCCCAGTTTGTTATGAGGCAGACTTATCAATTTCCATGAAGCTGTGTTTCCAAGATAGATTGGATGTTACAGCAATAACAGTATGTTCATTGAGTCAAGAGGTGGAATTACAGAACTGTCATAGGAGAAAGGAAAATTGTGAGTAATTTCTAATAGAGAGATGGATAGAAATTGTTGGGTCTTGGAATCATTAAACTTAACTAGAGTTTGTCTACCCATCCGAAATATCCTGTCCAAGTCTGAGTTTACTTAGGAAGAGGTTGTGTCAAGACACAATGCAGATCGAGTGAAAGAAGGAGGAGCAGAATTGAAGGAAGCTGAAGAATGCAGTTTTGAGTCATCAGCATATCAGCACATTTGGTTATTTGTGGAAAAAAAGGAATCATCGATAAAAAGTGCAGGAAACAGGATAGAACCTTGAACAACAACAATGTAGATGGATAAAAGGGGAGGCTGAGCAAATTGAGAGAGGGAAGCCAAAAGAGCGAGCTTAGTGATGAGACCCTAATGCCACACCACTATCAAAAGCTTTGGGTATGTCAAGGGAACCTGCATAGGATTCCCCAGAATCTTTCAGGGATGATGACCAGACATTAGTAATACTGGAAAGAATATCACCAATGGATCTCACCTAATGGAAACCACACTGGTGTTCATTGGGAAAACTCAGACACTGAATATGTCTGAGAATAAGAAAGTTGAGGAAAATGGGGGGAGGGGGGTCAAAGACTGGAAATGGTAAATGTCTAAGCAACAGGACGATAGTTAGAGGGGTTAGAATGGTCACTCTTCTTAGGCATGGGATGTACTAATGCAGGCTTTTAAGAAGAAAAAAGTTGTTTTCAGACAAAAACAGAAAAGATGAAGACGCACAGGTGCAAGTTCAGAAGCACACTCTATCAGCACACAGGGATGGATGCCATCAGTATCATAAGCCTTGCTTGCGTCCAGAGACAGAAGCGCTTTTCAGACAGTTCGAAAGAAATTACTGGAAGGGGTATAGGATTATTAAAAGGATGAGGTGAATTATTTCTTCTTGGGCACTGTTAACATATGGAGTAATTTACCAATCAGAATAGTTAATAGCAGTACCAAAGATATGTGTAAGCATAGACTACGTAAATATTTCACCTCGAATCCAGCTCCTTAGCAACACGAATAGTTTACAGGCTTTTCTTCTTGAAACATTTGTATGCCTTACTACTCCTACCACACTAATCTATGGTTTTCTGTTCTCTTCCATTATCAAAACCAATCACTTTGTTAGGACCCAACAGTCTGTTGCTGTGTGAATTCATTAGCTGTAAAGGTGTGACAAGATACAAATGGGTCGAGATTGACATTAGCAAGGATAATTTTATTTGCAATACATATACTACAATATCTATCATACTAAAATTATGTTCACATCCTCATATGCAAAGGAAGCATCTGCAACAGCAACATTTCCAGGGAGCGAATTGTCGATAGGGGCAGAAGTATTTGTTATCTAACACTATATCTAAAGCTAGTTGTAATGTTTAAGTAAATAATATTTCGACATTTAACCTGAAAAATAATGAAGAAATAGTGTAAATCACATTCACTAGATGTAAAGAGTCATGCATTTCTTCTAATCCAGAAGTTAATGTTGTGCCACAAAGCTGAAATTTTCATGACCCCACATTTCACACACCTTCATAGCCCTCCCTACCAAACTACAGCTTACCTCAGCTGCAGGACTACAGGTCTGCGAGAGAGCCTCCAGAAGTTCACAGTCAGTGTCCCGCTGCTGAGAAAGCTGCATCTCCAGTCTACATGCTCTAGTATGAAGTTCAGCTATGACCCTCTTTTGCTCATAGGTGAAGGCAGGATGGTGCAGGACCATGGTGTAAATAAGCAGCATCTCCTTGACGTAGTTCACATCGCAACTGGAAGAATCCTGCTGGGCTTCGGCGAGGATCTGGTACAACAGAGTAGAACAAGTATGATTCCTGGAGTTAAGCAAGGCAACGAACACTATCAGTTTGCTACGCGTCCTTACATCTAACAAATTGGACAACCGGCTTATTTCCTGCGCATTGTTTGCCTTGTATTCAGCTTCCCTGAGGTCATGGGAGTCCCTCTTGCCGAGGTCTTCCACACATGTGCTAATAAACCTTAGCTCCATTGGTAAACACATGTTCAGCAGGCCACATAGCAACTCGAGGCGGCGGTGTGGCTCATTGTTCTTAAACCACAGACACACCTCATCCTTACACACCATTATGGCAAGAGGCTCACTCTGCGTGTCTCACTTCGCTGCCTGGCATGCCTCACTATCCACCAATGTTACGGAAATTTCCACAGTGACAAACTTCATCTTAATATATAAGTCGCCATTTGCACCCAAATGAAAATGTTCCAACAATGGTTGCAATGCTATAATACATTCTTCTGAAAGTGCGAGTTTCATCTGTGTCATTTCGTTGTTTACATTCCTGCCATCCTTAATTAGCATCAAAAACGGTTTATTGAAATCAAATGATCCTGGGATTTTCTGCTCTCTAGAATGAGCAAGTCAAAGTAAATAAAACACTCGACAATACAGTTCCAGGCGTACCAACTGTTCGGAAATACCATCCAGCCACTACACATCGTTCGTGAGGCACGCCTACTGCACTCATCTCATCCAACATTTTCCAATTCCTAGTAGAAAAACGCCCCATATCCACGCTAACCTTTGATCATTAACATCAGAACATTGTCACTGTAGCAAAATGTAGTATTTTTCCGTTGGTATTCCATTCCTAAGCCGCTGCCCTAGTAACGAAAATTTTAGAAAACTTTGACGGCTCGCGTCTTAGGTTTGCCACCCTGAGCCTACATAATGTAAACATGGCTACTTCAATGGTACTGAGTGTAGGGACTTTAAAAAAAATTGATCGCACTCATCTACAGATACCAGGAATCCTTTGGAAAAAGCATAGATTATGGCCAGGGAGGATGTATGCTACTACTAAGACCAGATATCCTTCAAATAACACTCAGTATTGCTTAGATATTGTCAAGTGAGTGATGCACCAATGTTATAATTCGTCGCAGTAATCTAGAATGTTATGTTTCAAGTTGCAATACGCTGATCCACAAGTTAATATTCTTTCAAAATATGTTGGCAGATTGTGAAATACAGGCCTCTCATTTAGATGTTTAGTCGATTCGATCTGTCAAGTTGAAGCCTTGGAGCCGTTCATAACTGTTGCGAGCCAGTCTTGTATGAGTTGAGGACCTTGAAAGTTGCATATAGATTTGAATTAATTAAGGAGAGCAGTGTTGAAACTTGAAACAGTTGAACCCCACATTTTATTTGAAATTCGAGATTATCCATCTTCGCAAAGGTCTGACAGCATCATGTTTAATATGGGTTCAGCTCCCCATCACTTTTGTCTTAATCCTTTTTGTAATTTTGATTTTGCAGTGATAGTGTAGTGTTGAGAGAACACAATAACAAGTGCAATACACGATTTTGAATATCAAATTTTAACAAAGAATAATGAATCTGGTGACTAGTAGTATACAGGAAAAATGTGGGAGTTGGTCATATACTTGTATAAAGTCAATAGACCCTATGAAAATCTCTTATGTGATCCCAGGCAGACATAAGCCATCATAGCCTTCAGTATTCTAGTATTACAATTAAAGTATCAAGGTAGAATTACTGTTTTGGACATCCACCTGTTTGGAAGTTGAAATTAAGTTTTTTGATGCGTTTTGCATGACTCTGACTCTTATTTCTAACATATCACTATCTTTTGAGATATATGCCCCATGTACAATGATAATGGGGGACCCCCAGTGCAAACTGGGATTTTGTATGGGGCAAATCATAAAAAGTAGATTTGCGATTGTAATGAAAGTCAAAATCATTCAAAAGACATCAAAAGCCATCGAAAAACAATTTCAACCAAACCAAACCTAATCTAACCTAGACAAAATTTGCCGGATGTTAGAAGTGGTCATAATACCCTTGACCTTCACCACTTTACTTCAGTAAGCAACAGCTTCAGGTAGGCTCAACGTAGAACCAATATAATGCCGCAAATACATCATCATATCCATAATTTTCTAACAATATGAAATAAGTTTGAGTCAGAGTAAACACTGGCCTGCGTGGCAACTGTGTGATGGTGCCGGTAACACTTGGACCTCTGCTGCTTCAGCCTCCACCTGTCAACAGAATCTTTATCACTGAGGATGACCTTAAACCATGACGTAACCATTACACCAAGAGAACCTAAACCCTGGTAATATTTTGAAACCTAAATCATTACTTCACTTATGAAGATAGCTTAAAAAGGCTGAATTTAACTCACTTAAGAGGAAAAAGGCTAGAGGGGATATGACTGAAATTTTTAAATGGATTAAGGGCATTAATAAAGGTAACATGATTAAAGTTCTTAGAATGTTACAGTCAGATAGAACAGGAAATAATGGATTTAAATCAGAAAAAAATAGACTCAGGTCGGATGTGGGTAAATATTGGTTTAGGAATAAGGTAGTTCATTTAGAGAATAATTTGCCAGGTACAGTAGTGGAATGTAGGTCTTTAGGTAGCTTTAAATGAAGGTTGGACGTGTTTATGGGATCAGTTAGCTGGTTGTAGGGAGGACAGACTCATGACCTGCCTAGCATGGGCCAATAGGCCTCTTGTAATGTCTTTACTTCTTATGTTCTTATTATCTTGTACCTACCCCTGGTTGAGCTCGCGGTGGCATATTGGAGGCGGTGATACGATCAATGCCTGTGACAAGTGGCTGGACGGAATGTTATCATGAAATCAGGTTACTAACGTTTTCTTCTCCTCCTGGTTAATATGTGGAATCAAAACAATACTTCCGTTCTAAGTAACCAGAGGACCAGCCTCCTCCACAAAACAGCACTTGAGCACACGTTGAGGTCGGTATAAACAAAGTGTTTGTATACCTGACTCTGTCTTGGGATTATCTATATCAAGTTGATGGCCAGTTGAACAGATTCTTTTATTTATTATGTTTTCACTGGTCCCAGAAAAGGTC
>JAUUDW010423053.1:0-12731 GCA_032361385.1 Panulirus guttatus | reverse complement strand
GTCTTCAGGCACCTCACCATGATCCTTACATACCTTGAAAATCTTTGCCAACCAATCAACAGTACATTCACCCTTTTCTGAATAGATTCAACTGCAATACCATCCACTCCAGCTGCCTTGCCACATTTCATCTTTCACCATCTCTTCTCTCTTCACCATACCACTCTCCATGACTCTCACTTTGCATACCACTCCAACCCAAATACCGTACAAATGCCACTCTTTCATCAAACACATGTAACATTCCTTCAAAATGCTCCCTCCATCTCCTCTTCACTTCATCACTACCTGACATCACTTCCCTTTTTACCCCCATCAATAATTTTCCCATTTGTTCTCTTGTCCTTTGAACATTATTTACCCTCTTCCAGAACATCTTATTCTCCCTAAAATTTACTGATACTTGCTCATCCCAGTTCTCATTTGCCCTCTTTTTCAACCCCTGCACCTTTCTCGTGACCTTGTGTCTCTTTCTTTCATACATACTCCAATCATTAGCACTCCTTCCCTGTACATTCCCTGTAAGTACTCTTTTCTCTTTTACAAGCAACTTTACTTCCTCATCCCACCACTTACTTCCCCTTCTAACCTGCCCACCTCCCAACTTTCACATGCCACATACATCTCTTGCACATGCTGGCACTGCTTCTCTAAATAACTCCCAGTCCTCAGCCACTCCCTTCACTTCATTTGCTCTCACCTTTTGCCACTCTACTCTCAGTCTTATTGATTATTATTGATTCTCTGTAATTTCTCTTTTGGCTAGCAAGCACTGTCCTATATTCTCTTTACTTTTCTACACCTTCCATCAACTAGCCCATATACTTCCTTAATTGCTTCATCTCTAAGAATAGCATATTACTTTTTCAACCTCTTTGCTCAATTTCCTGTGTACCTGTGTGTGTGTCACCCCTGGTCTGTGTTCCTCTCCTTCAGTTTTATCACACTCTTGATCTGCTTCCAAACTTGCTCTTAATCTTTCCTGTTTTTAACTTTTGTTCTCATTTTGTGCTTGTCTCTACTTAATCAGCATTCAGTGTTATTCCATTAGTAGATTCTGTGTAAATTTATGTCTTTTCCTCTATGTGAAAGTCTCCAGGTAATGCTCTTGCAATTTCTTGTCCAATATTGGCTTTAAATTTTTCTTCTCATTGCACATCCTTTAGTAAATCAGTCTGTGCCTTTTTCTTATTGGCTTTGTCTTCTTTTCTTCGATTTGATATCACCTGGACTCCCCTCCTGTGATTATGTTTCTGTTCTCTAGTTTCATGGCTCCCCTTCTGGTCCTTGGAGTGTTTCTTCAGTGCACTTAACACCAGCTCTAGTTGTGTTATCCTCAGATCTTGCTCCTTTGGAAGTTCCCATAACATCCCTAAGCATATGGTGTCTGGTGTTTTCATGTCTAGTCTTTTTTTGCTTTTATCTCTAGTCTTCTCTTTGTCAGTCTTGTTTTGACTGACTGATTGTGTTATATTCCCATAACTAAATCCATATTATTCACTTCTGGTTCAGGCATAGCTAGAGGGCCTTAATTTATATATTAAAGTAATACTAGTAGCAGTTATTGACAATTATTAGAGTGAATTATCGTTCAACCTGAAGAGAATTTAGGTGTCCAACTGCCAGTATGTTACTTTTTGGTTACACTAAACATAATAATTATGCTTCCTTTTTAGCAGTGCTGCACTTTCGTTCACTAATTTACTGTATTTGTTCTCTTCACTGTATTATCCTGCCACTCTCTTACAAATTTGATCTCTATAAGAGGAGACAGATAAAGTAAAGAAAAGATCTTTGTTAACTCAAATTGGCAATATTTCTTCATTTGATTGAACGTGGGAAGCTTGTACTCCCAAACCCTGGTTAAGCTCACAAAATTTGACACTTTCAAACTGAATATCTATTGCATATACCACTCAGGGGCCCCTTTATATTCCATTCCCTCCCCTTACTTGTACAGAATAGGTCTCATGAGCTGTAGATCTTCCAAAATCATGAAAAAAGAAATGAGAACACTGCCTGGACCTTTTTCTTTACACTCAGGACTGTAGCCCCATTTTTTCACCATGTTACTTGCTTCTTCACGGTCACAATCACACCCAAAGCACTTTGCTTCCTCCAAGTTCTTCCCATTTAAACTTACACTCAAACCATATGCTTCACCTCATTGCTTTTTTTTATTTATTAATCATCTGCTTCTCTCCTGCACACACTGCCCCATACTCAAGTACCTAACTAGAATCTGCCACTATAGCCTTATCATGTGTAAGTAGCAACTGATTCATCTCCCCTGCACCACCCCCCGCCAAGCTTGAGACCTAACCCTCAGTCCAAGACCCTCGCATTTCCTTCCCTTACCCAGTTCATAAACAAATTAAACAGGGAAAATGGTGTCAGTTATTTTACCTTGTTATTCAGAGTGGGGAGTGCCTTCTAACAAGATTTTGCCAGAGTCGGTACTAACACGTAATTCATAATGCTAATTTCTTCTGCAGTTGTACTTACAATTAGCTTTCAGTTTTGGGTTGATCAGGTATTTTCTTCAGCCATCTTTTAAATTTTCTTATGAGGGTGTCTTTGCTTCCTCCACTCAGATTTCTGATCTCATTGTATTGAACATTGAAGAGTCTTTGTCTTTATTGCTGGACACTTAAATGTTTTTGTTCTGTGTGTCTCCTGTACGTTCTTAAAAGTACTTGCAGATTTAATTACTGCTTCTTTTATCCCATATGTGAGGCTTTTAGTTCTGTTATATTCATAGTTTGTCTCTCTGTTGAGACTTTATGGCTGTAGTTCTTTTAATCTTTCATGGCAGTTGAAGTGTTCCATGCCCTCACTTTTACCTGTAGAATGTTTATATACTCTCTTCAGCTTATACCAACTTGTTGGTCACTAACCATAAAACTTGGCAGTGTTTAGTTCAGCTTTTTGTATATATGTTGAACATTTTCATCACTGGCTTGTTCTCATTATCGTTATGGACATTACTTGGCTTGATAGTACTATCCTATCATTATGCTCTTTGAAGTGAAGTATCTTGTTTATGATTGCTCTTAGATATTCATCACTTGCATCACTGTCTCTTTCCTTATTGGGCCTTTGTAGGGTGCCAGCTGTATTATATGCTTCTTGGCTTATTTGTTGAAATTGAACTTTATCATTAAATTAAGTCTTCCTTGCCCATTCACATGATTATGTCTAAATCATTTTGCATGTTACGTATATCTTTGATTCTATCAGATGCATTTGATATTATCTGCAGAATAACTGACTGTACTTTCTTTTGCTTCTCTGTATGTGTCTGATTTCATTGTCATGAATAGTATTGCAGCTAGTACTGCACTGTTTCATGTGGCACACCTAGTTGAACATTTTCATTAGACATGGTTTTATTTGCATACTCCATTGTTTTTCTTGTTTGTTTATCTATCTTTGTAGATGATGTTTTATGTGTCACAGCATGTTTAATAGATTTCTCTTCTTCATCAAATGCCTTAGCATAGTCAGGAAAACAGTATCCATTCTCCTATCTTAATTCGCTCCCATGACAAGTTTTTTACTTCTTCCTGGATAGGTTGAAGACTTGGCTGTTTTTATTATTGCTATATGATGGTCTTTCATTTCTTGAGAGAAATAGTTTTTCATTTTATGTTTCTATCAATGTACATCTATGATGCTTGTTCTCTCTGGGAACCCCTTCAAAGGGATGGCCACGGCAAAAGAGCCTGTGTTGCTGGTGAACTGCAGCACCACTTCTTTGCCTTTTTAGTGGGTGTTCTGGTTGGGATTTATAGGAGTGGTATGTCTGAGAGGGAACATGGAAACAGATTAAACAACAACAACAGTGGTTTATTGGATAGGATATACAAAGTGAGATAACAGAGGATAGTAAGATATTGGAGGAGCAAGATTATAGGGGGAAAGGAGAGGTCAGTTGTGGCAGGTTAAGATATATGAGGCAAGCTTGACAGGGATCCTGTGATGCTGGGAGGCATCAGGTGAGGCATGAGCACATGGGAGAAGTGCAAGGCTGCCAAGTCAACATGGGACTCATGTAGGAGGAGGTGGGTGTGGCCTGTTTTGTGGCTCCTGGAGTGTGCAGTGGCTGCTGAATTGAGATAGGGATGCAGGAGGCTCCTGGAGTGTGCAGTGACTGGTGAATAGTGTTTAGGTTGTAGGAGGCTCTTGGAGAGGTGCTGGGATTCAGGAGTGTTGTGGGAATGGTCGTAGGTCCCTTGTTGTTACAGCTGCTGCTTGTGATAGGCGGAGGCGATGTCCCATGCAATTCCTGCCAAAGGAGGATGCCCGAGATGAGGCACCACAGTGAAACCTGCCAGGAAGATGAAGTATCAGGAGTTCTTTTGGGACATCTACTGATGAAGAGACCCTAAGGGTGGCTTGAGTCTATAGTCACATTGCCAAGACTTCAGGTAATGGGGTGATATGCCTGATGTCTAGTGGTGAACCATCTGCCTGACTGGTTTGCTGCAGTGATGCACAGGTGTTTGAGAAATGGTGAGTTCAGGTCTCTGAGGGGCAGCTATTTCCAAAAGGAATTCGAGACTTTGAAGCTGAATGTTGCAAGCCTCTGGCCTTCTCCACACTGGTGGACTTAAGGTTAGGTCCATAAGAGCAGCGCTTCTTATGGAAAGCGTCAGGTCATCTATAATTCAGTGGCGGTGTGAGGGATTAGTATTGCAGGTGCAGACGTAAGGATGGGCTACCAAACTCATTCTTCTGAGGATTATTAGGTCAGGTGAGGACACAAGCTGTCCTCTGCTAACAGCGACATCATTAAGGTGACCTTAGGTCACTATGCTACTCCCCTTCTTCATTTTTTTGAGATTATGCCAAGATGTTGATGAGGCAGATGGTATAGCCAGCTGGACCAGGCAAATGTAAGAAGGAAGATGGACTGGTATGGGATGATGCTGGGCAGGTAGTGGAAAGTGGACGATGACAGTAGGGGTCAAGGAAGGGTGACAATAGCTCTGTAAAGATGTGTCTGAAAGTCTCTCTTAGTCACTCTGGGGTCACCAGTTTAGCGGATGTTCTGTTTGGGATTTATTAGAATGGTATGTCTGAGAGAGGACACAGAAATGGGTTAAACAACAATGATTTATTGGATAGGGTATACAAAGTGAGATATCAGAGGACAATAAGATACAGGAGGAGCAGAATTATAGGGGGAAAGGAGAGGTCAGTTATGGCAGGTTAAGCAATACACGACAGGGATCCTGTGAAGCTTCACATAAGGCAGGAGCATATGGGAGAAGTCCGAGGCTGCTGAGTTAACGTGGTACTCTCGTAGGAAGAGATGGGTGTGGCCTGTATCGTGGCTTCTGGAGTGTGCAGTGACTTCCAGATTGAGATAGGGAAGCAGGAGGCTCGTGGAGTGTGTGATAGCTGCTGAATACTGCTTGGGTTGCAGGAGGCTCCAGGAGAGGTGCTAGGGATGCAGCAGTGCTATGGGCATGGCCATAGGTCCCTTGTTGTTACAGCTGCTGCTTGTGATAGGCAGAGGCAATGTCCGATGCAATTCCTGCCAAAGGAGGACATCTGAGATCAGGCACTACAGTGAACTTGCCTGGAAGATGAAGCTTCATGAGTCCCATTGGGATATCTACTGATGGAGACACCCTACGGGTGACTTGAGTCTGGAGTCACATTGCTAAGACTTAAGGTACCAGGGTGGTACACTTGTTGTCTAGTAGTGAGCCAACTGCCTGGCTGGTTTGCTCTAGCGATACATGGGTATTTAAGAGGCAATGAGGTCAGGTCTGTGAGGGGCAGCTATTACCAAAGGGAATTAGAGATATCAAAGTTGAATGTTGCATGCCTCTGACCTTCTCCATGCTGGTGGACTTGAGGTTGTCCATAAGAGTGGTGCTTCTTATGGAAAGCGTCAGGTCATCTGTATTTGCAGAGGCAGCTTTGGGCCTGATACCACCAACATCAAGTGTAGGCGTGAGGAATTAGTACCGCAGGTGCAGATGTGAGGATGGGCCACCAAACACATTCTTCTGAGGCTGTGCTCTGCTAATGGTGACATCATAAAGATAATCTTGGGTCACTGCCTTTAATGCCTAACCCTTAACTGGCCACTGGCAGAGGTTAACTCAAGCACAGTGTTTCCAGAGGATCCTGCTTAATTTTCCTACCAATTACTTCTACCCAGTGTGTCTACCTAATGTTCCAACTTCTACTTACTTCTCCCACCTAATGTTCCAACCTTCTACTTCAACCCAGTGTTTGTACAAAATGCTCCTGTTTAATATTCCTACTAACTACTTCAGTGTATTGCTCCTAACATATTGCCAAAAGGCAGGGTTAGTGCATAGTTCTCACAGCATGAAAATTTAAAGTTACAAAGAATGAGTTGTGTGAGTTAAGTGTTTTCAGGTGTTATGTCTGACAGGAGAGATTGTATGCTAATGGACAGAATGCTAGCAGTCCACATGTGGTGAGATAGAAAGAAAAGACAGTTACATGAGTCAGATGAGAGCAACTTGACAACCACTGAAGTTTTAGCTCACTATGTAGCCGTCACTAACCCTCCCGATACTTACGAAGCACCAGTAATATACCTTCATGATTGGTGGCTGTCTATCATTACTACCCGCTGCCTCAGTAGTGAAAATGTATTTTGATATTTGGGAGACCAGTCTGGTGAGAGCACAAGGGTAATTTTTTTTGTAATTGGGCATTAGCTCATTTGAACACAAATTAAGCAATTTGGATGGTTTATTTTAAGTTATTCTTTATATTTCAGCTGTTTTTTTGGATTTTTTATTGAAGAGAATGATTCCTTACTTAAGCCATATGGATGGCTTACTTTAAGTTATTCTGTTATATCTCAGGGATGTTTGGGATTTTGTCATACTGAGGAGATTGATTTCTTATGTAACTTTCACCCAGCCTTTCAAATCATTCAGCATATGATTGATAGAATTTGGTGAATTGCAAGAATTGCAAAATGGTCAGATGATAGAATTTGGTGAATTGCAAGAATTGCAAAATGGTCAGAATCTCCAAAGAGTCCTCTCTCAACTCTAGCATCCTACACCGTTCATCCTGTGCCACATAACCAATAAAACCCTTTTGTTGTTCAGGTCCATCATTTCTTATCCATGTATATCTGTAAATCATCTTATGCTGAAAAAAAGGAGTTTGCAAGGAATAAACCCCTCACAACACAGACATCCACGAGATAACTTCCAACTTCATTTACTTCAGGTACTCCAGGATAAGTTTATTTTGCTGTTTTTGGAATTTTTTTGTAATGAGAAGATTGATTCCTTACCCAGCTCTCACTGTTCAGTTTATGAGTGATAGAATTTGGTGAATTTTATTTTTCATATGTTTTTCCTGTGCATTTTCTTTAGTAGGTTATTACTGATAGATTCTTACTAAATGCATGAATTGATAATCATCTACATCTTTAGAAAAATTTTGGAGAAAATAGCTGAAATTAACAAATGTTTTACTGATCTTTTGATCATAACATTCCTCATTCAGCAGATGGGTTGATTTGGTAAACTTTGTTTTCCATAATTTTTTTCAACACAGTTCTCTTCGGTAGTTCCTTACCTAATGCATGAAATAAAGATCATGTTCGGTATAGTCCACATGTAAGAGATTGGGGAAATTTTTTGTAAGGAATTGGTAGCACCCACATTTTTTAGAATAATGGAAGTAAAGTAGGTAATTGCTAAGTGGAAAAGGTGAATTTAAGATCTGCATATAATAGGACACCAATGTCGTGGAATTTATCTTCTAATATACCACTTTCCCCCCCAGTTAGTCCGAGAATGGGTTTCCACTGTATTTAGGTTGTTTCTGAGTTATTTGGTGTACTGCAATAGTCCATAAGAGAATGGGTTTTCTCTGTAAGTCGGATGTATTTTGTGGATTAGGTATATTGAATTTATTTTGCAGCATGTGTGGAAGCCTACAATGAGACCTCACGTAGTACAACAGCATGTAAGTTTGGTTGTAGCTCTCAGGAGGTGAAGACTGCAGAGGCAAAGAAAAAGGTTAGTGAAATTTATCATGAGTTGTGTTTATGTATGTGCGAGACTTCAGAATGGATCTACAACTTGGTGAACAATTATTTTGGCTCAATAATAAACACAAGGTTGATGATAGATGAATGTTGTGGGAACCTAACCAATACTCATTTTTCTGTATTGGCTTATTTTTCACAATTGTAACAACATTTCACCAATAAATCTTTAAGCCCACTCATGTTCAGCTTCACATGACTGTACTTGTTTTACTCTTAAGTTGGCAAAGAAGCCACACCCCTCTTCCATAGCTGATGTAGCTGATTAGATCATATACAATGTTCTGTGTTGCTATCCATTTATTCACACTAAGTGTGTTCACATTTTATAATCAGACCTGTTCTTCTGTATAATAATGTTAAGACTGGGCAACTTAAAAGTCTAGATGATTTTAAGGCATTAGCACTTTAGAGAGGATGTTGAAAATGTTAAATGTATCACAAATGGTCAAAGTCAAGCACAACATCATTTTTGAATGAAGCCTATTTATTTTTTCTTTGTTTTGTAGCAAATATAAAGTGCAAATGCCTTAAAATCATTGATATTTCTATGTTCCCAAGTTTGCACTTTATTATACAGAACAGGTCTGATTATAAATTGTGAACACACGTAGTGTGAATAGATAGATTATGACACAAACATTGTATATGAACCAGTCACCCATTTTAGCTATGGAAGAGGGTTATGGCTTCTTTGCCAACTTATTGTATGGCTACTACAGCATTAAAGCAACAGCAATAGGTAAAAACTTTACAAGATTTCTTCTTGGTTGTAATTATATTTCTTTAGTTTGAGTATATATTTTATAAGGTCTTAAAGCACGCTGTTGATTATGGTAGCTATATTACATACACCAACAAGACATAATTGAATAATATGTCCAGGGCTTTCATTGGGTGGTGCATGTTGATGAAAAATGAAGTAGCTATTGTCATTTCTTAGCCTCTTAATCTGAATCAATGTGGCTAGAGTTTAGAGCATGATTAGTGCAGTGGTGTATGTCATGCCCTTCACTAATTTGTATTCTGTTCTTGGCTTTTCATTCTTTTCTTTAGTTTAACAAAGTAAAGAGTTTTTATTTTAGGTAGAAAATATTTGTATGAAAATAATGAGAAAAATTAGTAAGATGACTCTACTAAAAGTCCCAGTTAAGATCAGGGGATAATGAAATCATGACATTTCAGGAAGATGATGTGGGGCCATCAATTCATCTTCTGAGTCCTCTGATGCAGATGCGCACTGTGTACTCTTCCTTTGTTGGCGCTGTCCATATTGTACGCTCATCATTGGTTACATACTTCATGAGTGATGATAGTTCCATTGTGGCTGTTGAATCTGAACCACAGATTGTTATGGAAGTTATACCAGAGGCTGGAGATAGAAACTCTCTTCTTGAAGCACATCAGCAGCCTCGACAGTGTAAGTTTCATTTAGTGGTCATACTTAAACTGTAATTTCGTTGCCAGATCCTGTGCAATAAAAATCTAACTGTGAAAGAAGTCTCTATATATGGGTGCTAGGCAAGCAGATAAATGTGAAAACTTGCTGATGCACTGATGAAAGTATGTCTGTTAATATCATGTGCTCAGACTGTGACCAATTTTGTTTTACCCAGAAATTATTCTAAATAAAGTGGTATGAAGGTTTAATCCCCAGCAGTGAAGCTAGTCATGCTGGCATAGAGGTACTGCTCTTCACTCACAGCCCTTGAGATGTCTGAATCCCACAGCTGGGCAGGGTTAGTATGGTCAATGGGTATATGTGGGGCCGGTATTCTGTTTTGAGAGGGATTCTGGACTAAGCAAACTCATCTTGCCCGGGAGGCAAGAAAGGGCATAATGGATATTAACTTTTAAATGGTAATTATGCATGTATTTTATTTTCAATGTGCTATACACATGGATATTGTATTTGGTACATAAAAATAGGGTTATGTGCCAAGGTTACATTAACAGCAATAAAATTATGATAGCATTAAATCAACTTGAACAAAAAGATAATCTCAGATCAGATGATGAGTTGAAATACTGATCATATTGAATCATTTACTGTTAATATTTATGTGTATGAATGTAAGGATAATCTAGGAAAGCTAACAGTGGTAAAGCAGTCTCAAAAAATAGCTCACTGTCAGTTTTAGTACGACAGTGCCGCAGTAATTTCCAGTTCCTGTACCCCAGCCATGCTGGCTTAGGGCATGTGGTATTTTGTTATGCATTAAAACATGTTAATATAGTTTCTGCAAAAATAAGAAAGTCAGAAGATTGCCATTTAAAGTAAAGTTTTCATGCTTCAAGTTTTATTTGTGGAACAAATCTTATTATAGTGTACTTGTTTATGGCAGGGATATTGTATGTCTGGCAGCATGGGTGGTCCAGGAAGCTAGATAACTGCAACAACCCTATGATACTGAAAGTGGAAGGATGTAAACTTTTGTTTATTGTCCTTGTGCTTAGTGATATATTTGCTGTTTCCATTTTGGATGATATTTTTTCCTCTACCAGTAACTAACCATGTGTCCAAAGAAATTATTCCACAAGGAAGAGGCCCATGTTCATATTTAAAAGCAAGAAAATGTCTGTAGGTAAGATTTTAAGACGTATTGGCAAGGCCAAGTTCACTATTTGCACAATTTCTTGGCTTTCTAATGTCATCTCCTTAAAAAACATTGGGTCTGGTTGATGTAAGATAAGTAAGATGAGTGATGACCTGGTAGGTATGAGCTTTTCAACACATGCTTCATCTTGTTATCAGTGCTGTACTGGTATTTTTGGGATGGGATGATGTAGAAGGAAGCCTAACAGAGCATATAGATGGTGGACTCAGCTCTGTCACTACATCTTGAAATCTTGCTTGTTGACACAATTTTTCTTTAAAGCATGAATTCTCTTTCAAGCTTGAATTCAGGCCTTTTCTTTATAGTGCAATTTCTTAGGATCCATGGTTTGTTAATGGTAGAGGGAAAATATCACTTGGAAAAGAAATAGCAAAAATATGACTGATTACAAGGACAGTGAGCAAAAGTTGTGTCATTTCACTCTCAGTATCATGGAATTAAGGGGCAGCAAATCATGTAATTTGATTTCTAAGACTGTAGCATGCTACCAAATGTGTGATATCCAACCATTAGAAATTAAAAGGACTTCTTCCACAAGTAGAATCTAACACATAAAAAAAAAAAAGCCTTATTTTAAATGGTAATTGTCAGATTTTTTGCGGGGATTGTAAACTTGTGAAGGTGTGAGTAGATTTTATGGTCATGTTTGTATTTGGCTGCAGGTAAGTTTGATCACTTGTTTTTGCTTTCTGGACATAATTTTCATTCATATTTCAGTGCATGTAGATTAGTAGAATTGTTTAGTATTGTGCATCCAGTTCATGTACTTCAGAAAAATTGTCTAAAAAAGATTTAAGAACGAAAGTATTCCTTTTTATTATTCAGGAATTAATCCTTATGTATCTGTCCACAGTACATGTAGCAGAACCAGTTGATGATTCATCTGTGGTCCATTGTGTATCAAGGCGCTTAGGTGTTCCTCCTTACTTACTGGTGGCCTCAGTCCTAGCCCTAGTCCTCTTTACAGTGTATGTGATATTTGCAGTTTGCAGCACTGCCTCTCCTCCCAAGGCCAAGGCCTGTGTGGTAAGTTGCTTATTGTAGAGCGTAACTGATATCTTCCAGTTACTGGCAGATATGTAAAGTTTCTGTTATTTCAGTGTTACAGGTGTTTTAAAAGAATTTGGAAAGGTGTGAAAACAAAGGAGTCAGTTCAGGTTACAGATATTTATAGAATAGAATAAACGAACATGAACAGAAATGCAGTATATTTCTGTGTTTGTGTGGGAGGATGTGAATGGACAGAGGAGGTTCTGGACTGGCAGCATGAATGGTCCTTTATTTACGTGAGTGTATATTTTTTTTTCCAGGAGTGATTTCATTTAACATACTGTATACCTAATCATATAATACACTTTTTGGTTTTTATCTAAGTGTGATTTCATGCCCCACACATGTATCATTTATACAGGCAAAACATTATTTAAATGAATTCATGAAAGTATGTTATTGCAATAAGAATAGATGCAAATATAATAGAAATGGTTTCTTTCATTCTAGAAATGACTACAATTGTGGGCATGTAAATCTGGCATCATGCCAGGATAAGTTATGTCCACCCTCTTTTGATGATTTTTAGGTGGCTTGAGATGAATATTTTTTCCAGTTTTGGTGGTTGGCTGCTAGTGACATCTGTAGGTAGGTAGCAGAAGCAAAATCAGCTGAGATTTTGAATGGTTGGTGAAGCCAGTAAAATGTTATATGGTAGGTGAGGAAATAATATCATAAAATGTCAAATGTGGCATAGAACAGTGAAGGATTAAAAAGAAACAAAAATGAGGAGGATTGCTGTTTGATGCATGTTTGGATATAATGTTTTGACTAGCCTTGTAACTAACTTTTAATGAAAAAGAAAGACTGGCAGTTTTGACAAGAAAGATATAAGATGGTCCCATGCTCCTCATTTGCTGCACCAGTCAGGACGGTTGCACTTCCATGGGCTTACTGTTTAATTTGAAGTCCGAAGTAATATCGGGAACTCAAGGGTTTGCCCTTTTTATAACTACTTCTTTCCCTACACATCGAAGCTTTGGAACTCTCTACCTTCT
>JAUUDW010422942.1:0-12731 GCA_032361385.1 Panulirus guttatus | reverse complement strand
TTCTACTCTTAATGCGCTTTGTTCAGCACATTCATAGCACGTTACTCCCCATATGTAACATCGATCCAATTCATTCTATCCAACGCAGACTTCTCGCCCTTCTTAATTCTTAGACCCAACCACTGCAAAGCCTCATTCCCTCCATCCGTGCCCCTCCTTCTTCTCGGGCTCTTCCCTCCCTCTCTCCCTTGTTCCCCCCACTTCTAACTCACGGATCCTCTTAGTGAGTCGTTCTTCGCTCCTCCTCTCCATATGTCCAAACCATCTCAGCGCTCCTTGCTCGGACATCTCAGTCATACTAGGTTTACCACGACAGCACTTCTGGGGCTCCTATGCCTTCATACATGCCCATGTATGCCCCTGTAGACACTGGTATCACCTTCCAAACGCTCTTTAATGCAGTTAGTAAGACCTTAGCTTCGTCTTCTACCCTATAGCTCACTTCATCCCCTTAGTTCCACCTTGCTGCTAACATGATCCCAGATACCTGAAGCACTCCACTTTCTCCAGGTCCTCTTCTTTCAAACATAGAGCTAAGCGACTCACTCTAACCCCTTGCTCTATCTCAATACCTTACTTTAACTGTTGTCATTCTTCTTACACACAGTCCTTCTGACTCTCTCATCAGCAAGAACCTTTCTCTTCATTCTGCCACCTGAGCAGCGTCATCTGCAAACAGCAACTGGTTCATCTATCTTGCTCTCCAACCCCAACCATACTGCAGACCCCTCCCTTCTCATTCTACGGCCATTGCATATACCTCCCTCACACCTGTTCATGCCCTCACGAAACAGACGTGGTGATATCATACATCCTAGAAGTATGACGTAGATCCTAAATCTCCTTTTCATCAATTCAGTTTTTATATTCTTTACATTTCTTCTTTCCTTTTCAGACTCATATCTCCTCCTTACCTTATTCTCTTGTTTTTCTTTTGTGTCTTGTTCTTCTTTCTCTTCTTGTCTTATTTTCTCATCTCTCCCTCCCTTTGCTGATCGTCACTCTGCCCTCCTTTAGCCCCCCCTTATCTCACACACCTCCCTTAGCACATGGGGTCTGCCACCCGACCCCCTGACTAGTTCACCTTCGGATCAAGCAGGCAGGCAGCCAGCCAGTCAACCAAGTGACCAACCAACCAGCCTAACCAGCCTAGCCAGCCAGATCCCCCTACCAGGAGGAACCAGCCTGCTCCATCTATCCACCACATTCCTACAACTCCCTCACCCCAGCCATAGTAAGATGGGCCATCTCCTCCCTCCCAATGGCCCCCTCTCCCTCTCCCAACTTGAGTCAATTCTACTCTCCCTCGCAGACCTGCTCTCCCTCGGAGTGAGTTAGTCAATCACTCTGCCTCACCCTCGTCGACCTGCTCTCTCTCTACCTCAGTAAGTAATCCCATTAGACTACACCCCCCCCCCTCCTCCCTTTACCCACCCATGTACCTACCTACCGAACTAACTACCTACAAACCTACTTACTCTGGCCCCTCCAAAGAAAACAATACACCCCAATGGATTTACCCCCCCATTTACCCTCCAAAGGATTTACCCTCATTTAACCCCCTCCCCCCCACCCTGTATTTTACAAGGATTCTTCCCCATGATATAAAAAAGCAGCACCACTGCAGTCACCACTGGAGTCGAGTGTTAGTAGTGTATGTATCTATATATATATAACAAACTAGCGTACTGTGACTATCAAAGAAAGACATAGTCCAATATGTCAGCATCTCTCTTTGTCTCCCTCTCTCTCTCTCTTTCTCTCTCTTTCTCTCTCTCTCTCTCTCTCTCAGTGGTCGACTGAGGAGGAGGAGGAGGAGGAGGAGGAGGAGTAAGAGGAGGAAGAGGAGGAGGAGGAAGAGGTCAGGCTATGATAAACCACCTAGTATCATCTTGGCAATCATAGACCAACTCTGCAGCACCTTTTGTGTAATGAAAGGAAAAAAATTAGATATCATGAAGATATATCATTCAAGGAGAGGAGACAACAGCAGGTATTCTGAGTCACGTCCCTAATGGAGATCGAAGCTCAGAATCACTTTTCATACCAAGGCCCAAAAAATATATATGTTTATATATGTATATATATAGAGTATTCTTTCTCTGGCAACATTTGATTTTAGTTTCTTTGACGAGGAGTGTGACATAATTCACAAAGTCCAAGCGGTGTGCGTGTACCTAACACTGGCTAGTAAATACGTAAGGAAATAGTTGTCATACTTTTACAGAGCAAGGGTTTGCCAACTGTTCACACTAAGTAGGAAAATATTTCTATGATATCATGTACGTGAGAGATTTCCCTCTCTCCTCTCTCTCTCTCTCTCTCTCTCTCTCTCTCTCTCTCTCCCTTTCAATAAAGTTTTCTCTATATATAAAAACCCTGTAATCTCTCTCGGCTTTAGTCTAGACTATTCTGAGTTTCACTTAGTTTTCACTGTAAAACCTTGCACTCTTCTGCTGCTCTTGCACTCAACCACTCTCTCTCGTGCAGCAAAGCATCTCACGTACAACTTATTCATTTATACTTTTTCCAAGCGTCTGAAACCCTTTACCAACTGTATCCCTATCATGTAATTCTCTCTTGTGTAAGCACTATATGGTCTTGCTAAGCTCCTGTTCCCCACTTGCTTACGTATGCAAAATTCCTGGCAATTTTCGTCTTCTTCATGGCAGAAAACGTCATCAGGATCGCCTTATTTATCAAATCTCGACCCACAAGCCCTGTTCTCATCCACGCCTGGCTTCCATTCACCTAGAGAGATAAGTTACTCGATTTAATCCTTTTAACTCACTTATGTAAAACGCTTTTTCTCCCCTTTTTCAATTTAAAGATCACACACGCACGTAGGTTTCACTTTAATTAAAGTTTATGGTTTTATTCTTTTTTTTCCCTTAGAGCTTCCATTCTACGAGGACATAATCACCGTTTTAATTTCACACATCTCCTCACTCGTTTAAACTAATGATAACAAACATTGTCTTCACAGCAGTTTTAGAAATCGCCTCATTATGTAAATTCTCATGTTTTTTAAGCACTGCACATTTTTTTTTTTGGGGGGGGTTTCTTTTCAGGACGTTGAATCATAGTAGTTTCTCATACATTTTCTTTTCCATTATTCACTTCATTCATTGCACCGGAGATGAATAAAGGAGACGCCTTTCTCCACTAGGTCTGTACATATGGGTCTGTAGGTGGGGGTCTGTTTCATAGGTCTGTATTTTGTCTGTTCACCTTTCCATTCACACAAACTAACCAAGGATGGTTTGGGTGGATAATCTTTTCGTCACTGACTGACTCCACTTATACAACAGTGCTGAGAATATATAAATGGGCTCCACTCTCTCCTCCACTTGTCCAAATGTGTCGAGACTGAGTAGACGGACCCGTTCTCCTCTGCTTCCATCAGGAGAGAGACGTGAGTACTGCTGTTCCGTCTCCTTCGTCAGGAGAGGGACGTGGGTCCTGCTGTTCTGTCTCCTTCGTCAGGAGAGGGACGTGGGTACTGCTGTTCTGTCTCTCCGTCTTGGGTCAAAATGACAGTGTTACTAACTAGACCGTCACTACAAGGCACGGACGCAGACGGGAGACACACACACACATACGCACACGCGAGCACACACACACTATCTTCAAGTGTTGAATGCATTATCTCGTCCTGATAATTGTCTCTGCTTTATCTATCTAATTATATTCAATAATCGTCTCACGCAGGAGCTCGAGAGTGTCCCGAAAATCCCTGTACTTCCTTTGGAGTAATTTGAGCAATCTAACTTCCATTGAGAGCGAGTGTTGGTTCATATTTACTTGAAATGTAGATCATGCGGTAGAGATGAAAAAAGTCCAAAGCTTTTGCGTCTTGCCAGAGGAATTATTTTCCATCCTGCAGAGCCGTAAACACCGTCAGCGTTACCTGGTTCCCGTCGGGGGCTGGGTGGGTCACCCTGCGTCATAACGCGTTGGAGGTCAGGTGCCGCTATTTAACGCACTTAAAGTTTCGTTGGTGACGGGGGACACGCACTCGTCTGTATGGTGCGGGTAAACATAGGTGGATGGATCCCATCCAGCAGTCATCAGTGTGGTAGGACGGGTGGTTGGTTGGCTGGTAGACGACCCGCTGGGCGAGGCTAAGAGGCTTTCTATGGGGTTGAGCTGGTCGTCTTCTTCAAGGCCCACAACCCCACTTAAAATTGGACGACTCTCTCAGTGGGTAAAGCGAAGAGTCGCTTGCGAGCAGAAGTCGTCGTCGTTTTAGTCCAAAGACCTAAGCCATGTTGGACGACCTGAGGCATCTCGTCGTCATCACCTGGTCGTTGAGGTCGTCTCAGGGATTATCCAGCTTTGGGAGGGTGGTGATGGACGACCTGTGAGGAACGACTAGGGTCACCTGGGGCTCTGTAGTCGTTGGCTCTTCAGGGGGCGTGTCGACCGTCTCAACTGTTGGAAAGAGAAAGAGAAAAAGAGAGAGAGAGCGTCACATTATGGGCGTGTAGTCGTGTACTTCGTCCAGTGAAAACAGTCCTGTTATTCTTATTGATGAAATTGAAAGAAGTTACATGACTCTCACTGATTACAATGAAAGCAGCTCAGCTACTCTTATTGATGACAATGAAGGCAGTGCTTTCACTCTCACTGACTCTAATGAAAGCAGCGTTGCTGCCCTTACTAATAACGTTGGTATAGATTAGCCTGACATAGATAAGGGGATAACTCCTATTATCTTATCACATGACACCCTGAGTATCTCAGTATACTAGATGGAGCTATTTTGATGTATTTTAGGTGATCTACTCAAACCTCTCCATATGGTGAGAAATGCCACGCCTACAGTGGCATGGGATGGAGACCTTACTGGCAAAAAAACTGTCATTAATCACAAAGAAAGATGGACAAGTGTTGATGAATCGCTACTCACTGTGGATTGGTGGAGGGCGAGGTTGTCTCCGGTCACCCTCATTCGTCAGCTTGTTTATACTCATCTCCTCCATCTCCACCTCTCCACCGCTGTTGTTGTTGTTGTTCTTGATGTTGTTGGTGGGGACGATGGCGTCCGAGGACCTTACGAAGGGAGGGGGCACCCTCGGGAACATCATCCCCACCACCCCGAGGGCGGCCTGGGTGTCGAGCAGGAGGCTGTGGGAGGCCTTGCCCTCCGTCTTGGCCCCATCATACTCGGTGGTGTTGACGACGGACGGATCCGAGCTGGAGGAGGTCATGATGCCCAAGGTGGAGGCTATGTAGGCCCCGGGGGAAGCCAGGGACTCGCAGAGGGAGGCCATCCCCCGACCCGTCAGGGCCGAGCCGGAGGACGTCCGACGGGCCATGCCCGAAGTCCCGGAGCTGAAGGTCGCCGAGCGAGGCTGTGGAAGGAGAGGTGGTACAGGTCATGCCTGGTCAGAAGGACGGACGACGACACAGGTCAGACAAAATCGTCGGGTCATGATAGGTCACACACACACACATACAACAGGTTTGGGTCTCGTCAGGCTAAAAAAAAAGTCAGATGAGGTCAAATAAGGTCATAAGGTCAGGATAATACAACTCGTCAGGCTCATAAGAATATACCAGGTAACATCTTTCTCTCAGACCAGGTCACGTCTTCCTATCATACCATGTCATGTCTCCCCCACCATACCAGGTCGTGTTGTGAGCACACACCCTAACCCTCAACTCACTTCCACTTTCCACTCACACCCACCCTCACAAAGTTCCGATAGATCCTGAACGTGCTTATCAAAGTTCCACAGGTGAGTGGAAAAAGCTACAAGTGGACTTATCATCCACCTTACCCTTGAGATGTGCAGATGGCTTAGTTGATGGTGTCGAAAACATGATGATTATTGTTCAGTCACTGAAATCATACACACAAAATTATCTTTTTGCCGTACGTTTTCCATAAGGAACCTGTTTGTGTTTATTCATTATAGCTTCTGTCTTCACAACCTGAAGGAGAGTGAGTGTGTTACGTGGTTTTGCTGGCGACGCCGGCGTAGCAGTCCTGTCCCTGAAGGGGGGAGGTCCTTACCTAAAGGAGGCGTGAGGAGTGTGTGGTCAGCCCACCACAGGATTGGCCCAAGGGAGAGGAACTCACCTGCAGGAGGTGTGGATGGTCCTTCTGATCCCTTGGGTTCTTGGTCGCCGTGGCAGGATCTAAGGCGGGCGGATGCAGGGGCGTCGGCGAGCTACTGTAGTAGGATTCGCATCCTGCAGGACCACAGGCAGACCACGTCAGCATCCTTCCCTCACTGACACTTGTGTTGAGGTTAACATCCCCCTGACTGACTCTTGTGTTAAGGTTAACATCTCCATGATTGACTCTTGTGGTGAGGTTAACATCCCCCTGACTGACTCTTGTGTTAAGTTAACATCTCCCTGTTTGTCCCTTGTGTTGAGGTTAACATCCCCCGACTGACTCTTGTGTTAAGGTTAACATCCCCCTGACTGACTCTTGTGTTAAGTTACCATCTCTCTGACTGACCCTTGTATTGAGGTTAACATTTCCGTGACTGACTCTTGTGTTGAGGTTAACAACCCCCAGACTACCTCTGGTGTTGAGATTAACATCCCCTTTACTGACTCTTGTACTGAGGTTAACATCTCCCCGACTGACTCTTGTGTTGAGGTTAACATCCCCTTTCCTGACTCTTGTCTTGAGATTATCCTTCTAGTACAGTGCATTTTAGTCAAGTATATAGAAAAGTTTGGTTCTAGAAATACCTTCAGAAAACATGAATTTGATCAAGAAATCATAAACTCCTAAAACTCTTAAAAACTAATGATTTCAGATCATTTGTTGGTAAGACATATGAAGAACCTGAAAAAATACATAAGTTTAAATATTGGTGTATTTACAACAATCAGAATCATCAATACTCGAAAAGGATTTTAAACTTGCAGATGCCAAAATTCGATGCAGAGAGAAATTTTATACATAAACTTCTTAGTTTAATTTAGAAAAATAGTTCCAGTCGAAATCATCTCTTATCCAAAGAAACATAAACAAGCAAAGTGAGCCAGAAATATGTACATAGAAATGAACCAATAATATGCAGATGCATTTAACTTGATGCGATGAATTTATTATAGTAACAAACTATTTTAGTCCGGAGGGAAAAGGATTATTATTTTTTTTTTGCCCAAAAACAACATGTAAACGTTGTAGGTAGGTCTACAGGGACGTAGGTAAGTAGGCAAGTAGGCAGGTATTTAGGTAAGGAGTCTGGTACCCACGTTTGGCTCGAAAGTATAGATAGAGTGAGAAAGATAAAAGAAAAAGATATTTCATTCCTAAGGCCTCTCTCGTTGCCTCAGGCCAGCAGAGGATAGTAGGAGACCAGCTGGATACTGTAGGTAGGCCAGGAGTTGTAGGATAATCCAGGAAACCGTAGGATTAGCCAGGAAACCGTAGGATAAGCCAGGAAACTGTAGCATAAGCCAGGAACTGTAGGATAAGCTAGGAAACCGTAGGATAAGCCAGGAAACCGTAGGATAAGCCAGAAAACTGTAGGATAAGCCAGGAAACTGTAGAATAAGCCAGGAACTGTAGGATAAGTCAGGAACTGTAGGATAAGCCAGGAAACTGTAGGATAAGCCAGGAACTGTAGGATAAGCCAGGAACTGTAGGATAAGCCAGGAAACCGTAGAATAAGCCAGGAAGCTGTAGGATAAGCCAGGAAACTGTAGGATAAGCCAGGAATTGTAGGATAAGCCAGGAAACTGTAGGATGAGCCAGGAAACTGTAGGCTAAGCCAGAAAACTGTAGGATAAGCCAGGAAACTTTAGGATAAGCCAGGAACTGTAGGATAAGTCAGGAACTGTAGGATAAGCCAGAAAACTGTAGGATAAGCCAGGAAACTGTAGGATAAGCCAGAAAACTGTAGGATGAACCAGGAACCGTAGGATACTCCAGGAAACTGTAGTGTAGACCAATATACTTTTAGGTGGGCCAGGCTTGACACTAAGGCAGGGCAGGTAAGGGGAGGAGGTTAGGAGGTTCGGGCGTTTGGGTAAGGGAACTAACCTGTGAGAGATCGTGCCTGAAGGGGTGATATGCTGCCTGGGAAGGGAAATATGTCATATGCCGTCGGAGGTCTGGCCTGCAGAGGGACAGTTACCCCACTCTGACCTGTGGCGTACAGGCTTAGGCCCTTTAGCCCACCCACCTGGCCACACCCATTCAACGTGCCTGCAAGACCAGGAACCACCTGTAGACAGGAGCCAGCTGTAGACGGGAGCCAGGCTAGCTCTGTGGACAGACAGAGGAGGAGGGGGGAAGAGGAGGCGCGGCCAGCCATCCATCTGTTGGGCGAGTCTGTGAGGTCGTGTGTATAAGAACGACTTAAGGAGGACGTGACGTGTGAGGTCACAGTACGGGGTCGTTCTAGTTTCCCTCACCTGTCATGGGTCACTGTCGCCGTGAGTCATCGTCGCTGTGAGTCACCGGTCACCGTGGGTCACCTTCATAGGGAGTCACAATCGATCATGTCGCCATCACAGTGGGCTATCAGTCATCTCGATGGACAACATATTGGGTTATCACGACTGAAAGTCATCATTAAAATCATCATCATGGGTCATCACCATCACCACTCTATCACTCCTCATCACTGGGAGTGTGTGTGAGGTTTCGACAGCCCTCCTTGTACCCACTGTAGCACCCCTGGGCTCCGCTGAGTACTACCCCACGAGACGAGGATCAGCTGCTGGTATATAGAGCTGTTTCTCGGAGATGATGATGAACGTCTTCCTTTACTGTTGCCACTCTCGGGCTCTGAGCCTGTCTAAGGCATCACCGTCATCTCAAATTCATCGTTTCTCTTCATTCATACAGAAGACATGGGGCCTTCTACGACTACTTCTAGATCTCTTCAGCTCCTATCACCTACAGCACAATGATCACTTAAGCACGGGAGCGAATATGTCATATGACATGACCGAGGATGTCGTATGACTGATTCAGATGTGGTATTGATGAGCCAGACCCGGGCTACACATGAGGCTCAATCGTCCCCCTTGATGTATCATAACTTATGCATCCACCCCCCTCACAGATACTGCTGCTGCTGCTGCTGCTGCTGCAGGGTCCTTGGTCGGTTGGCTGGGACAGCAGATGTTTGGATGAGGGGTTCGACTCCACCACACAATGGAAGAGAATCACGGCGATGACTCGGGGTTTAAGGGCTGTGCCACACACCACCAGGTGCTTGGGAGGTTTGGTCAAAAGACAAGCCTCCCTACCCCTGTGGTCACACGAACGGTCTCAGGAGCAGTCACAAGCAGAACCAAAAAAAAATCAATCATGCATAGTACATATTAAAGAAGAAATCGAGCGTATGTTCAACAGATTGGTAATGACACTGATTAATTAGAACCATGGAGATATGATCTTTAAAAGCAATTAGTAGATTTGTTTTCTTTATATAATACAACATGCAAAGGGGAGGCGATTATTTAGACGTTTTGGTTGAGATAATAATTGATGCTGAAGAGAGAGAGAGAGAGAGAGAGGACCTGTCTGACCCTGGGTTAAGTTGGTCCTCCTCAGGGAGAAAACACATTCCTTCACATCATCTGTACAACATGCATTAAGGTCTACGCCAGAGAGGAGGGAGGAGAGTGGAGGAGGAGGAGGAACGGTAGGGACGGTACACGCACACACCTGCCAGGAGGTTGTCCATGGCGCCCGTGAGTTTGGGCGTGATTCCGTCCTTAAGACCCGCCTGGTGGTGGTGCTTGATAGCGTTCATGCGACGGTTGAGCCCTCCCTCCGGCCGGGCCTGCCTGGCGGCCCGCCTTGGCTGCTCCACCGGCAACACCCGTCGACGTTTCTTGGGCAGCTTCGACCGCGCCTGGAGGGACAGAGATACAGACATATACACATACAAACACACACAGATACCATCAGCCAATACTGCTGGAGGAGAGCCTAGAATTATTCTCTAGAGCCTCCGAGAGCTACAGGGTGAAATGGAATGTACATTTCGAAGAAAAAGAAACTTGGTTTAGTACACTGAACCATCTGCAGAACAACTGTTCACACAGATACTTCAGACACCGAGAGATAGCAGACATGATATCACTAACGATAAGATATCGAACGTGTTAAAGAGTGGAGAACACCGCAGGTACATTAAGTGTAGAATGATATGTCGGGATTAGTGTTTGAGCGTCGAGACTCAGAGGTAACGATGAATGACTCGTTCCTTCAAGATAAGATGAGGATATTTTTCTTCTCTCTTTCCCACCCTTCTCTATGGCTCAACGCCTCTCTCAGACTAGAAAATGGAAGAAATTCATCATGATATTCATTTTCAGCTTAAGCGTTCGTGAGATATGGGAGAGAGTGATACCACTGGTGTGAGCTGTGAAAGAATGATTGTCTCTCTCTCTATCTATCTCCTCTCTCTTCTCCCCGTCACTGACCTGCGTGTGGCTGTAGAACATGGAGAAGTTGGAGACGATGACAGGCACTGGGAGGGAGATGGTGAGGACGCCAGCCAGGGCACACAAAGCCCCGACGAACATGCCCACGTACGTTTTGGGAACCATGTCCCCGTATCCTACGGTGGTCATGGTCACAATGGCCCACCACAGGCCCTCGGGGATGCTCTTGAAGTCGTTGTGCGGGTTGGCCTGGCGGTCAGACAACAAAGGGGCGTGAGTCTGTGCGTGTGTGTCGGTCCAGGGTGCACGTTCATAAACACGTGAAGGAAGAAAATAAAAGCTCCACAACGTCATTGTTAAAACTTCAGAGGGAAAGATAGTGACAAGGAAGAAAGTATTTCTCAGGCACATTGCTTTTTGGGACTTAGAAATAACTTTTGGAACTTAGAAAATGATAAAAATACTGACAGAGTAAAATTCTAATTCTAAAAGATTCTTTTCTTCCTGTGGCTTCTGTTTTTGGAGGGAGGGTTGTCTGTGACAGTACTTTACCTGGAAGAGTGTGTGTCCATGTACTTAGGGGTCCTCAGATCATGTCGAGGGTTCCCATTCCTTGATGACTGAAAGCACGGCATCGAGTGCTAAGACTAGCCATTTGTTCTACGGACACAAGTCATTGCATACAACCTCATGAGACGCTTGAGCTTACGTTGTACGAACGAGGTTAGCCATGAGACGGTCAGCAAGGAGGTGGTGAGGAGACCTCCTCATATTTACCATGAGTGGTGACTCAGGCTGACGAAGATGATGATGATGACGGGTTAAAATGAGTGTGAAAGTGAGTCGAGGGCATATTACCTGCAGTCTCTCGGCATAGTAGACGAGGCTGGCGAATATGACGATGCCCAGGACGAGGAAGAAGACGAGGAGAGTTAGCTCCTTGGCCGAGGCCTTGAAGGTGTGGATGAGAATCTTGAGACCTCCAGAGTGTCTCGTTAGCTTGAACAGCCTCAGTATTCTGATGATGCTGAAGAACTCGATCACCTCCGCCGCCTTGCCTGCGTTGTCCTCTGGGAAGAGGAGAGACATCAGACAACCAGGGGTGAGAATGAGGCGCGTCGGGGAGATGATATAGAGAGACACCTGCCACCCAGAGGAGATAGAGAGAGACAGAGAAAGACAGGGAACACCAGGGCAATATAACTGTCATGGAATAGACGGTGCAGATCTATATAGAGAACAGCAGAAGACTATAAAGCAGATTTATGTCTTTAGAAGCGAACCTCTCATGAGTGGACACCATTCCTCCCTCCACCCAACCAATAACATTCGGTAGTGACGTGATATCAGTCCCAGGCGACCTCACCTTTGCCAGCGAACTGCGTCTGGTTGAGGATGATGTCCATGTAGAAGCTGAGGGTGGCGACGAAGTCGATGATGTTGATGGTGTTCTTGACGAAGTCGATCTTGGTGGGCGTGACCGTGAAGCGCATCAGGATCTCGAAGGTGAACCAGGCGTTGCAGGCGGCCTCCACGTAGAAGAAGGCGTCGTGGGGGTCCGTCCTACGGCAGGTGGGAGGGGTCAGGTGACACTCAGGTGAAACGGTCGACAGGTATAGACACATACACACACACACCCACACACACACACACAAAAAAAAAAAAACACGCGCACACACACACACACACACACACACACACATACACACGAACACTTGCCAGGGAGGATGGACTACTGCCTAAATGGAGTTGGAGATAATGCAAAGGTCATGAAGAAATTGGAAAAGAAAACGAGAAGCAGAGGGTCAACTTACAAGGGAATCTATGCAGGAGGAGACCTAAGACCGACTGTCTGCTGGGAAATTATAGAATTGCATTTACGTTAATTGATACGGAAGTATTCAGCAAACTACTCAAGTCTTGCACCAGGCCAAGACCTGAATGTGCTTCTCAGGGCCACGCTACCTAAAGAAACACAAAGAGCTAATAGAGAAGGTTCAAAGGAAGGTCAACAAAAGCTAGCACCAGTCTTAAGAGAGCTGAGTTATAGGGACGAGTTAGGGGGGCGTTAAATTTGCCCACTATGGAAAAGAGGAGAGTTAGGGGTGACATTCTCACAATCTTAAGTCAATAAAGCAAATTGATGACGTACAAATTGAGCATTTCTTTCAGAGATACAGGAATAGAGCAACCAGAGGACATAGCACGAAATGGAGCAAGGAATTTGTTAAGAAAAAGACATAAAAAGCTATTTCTGTAGGTAAGAGTGTTCAGTGAATGGAACAGACTGAATGAAGATAAAGTAAATGCGGACAGCATGAAGTTAAAAAAGTTTTATGGTAGTAAAAAAG
>JAUUDW010422941.1:9280-20434 GCA_032361385.1 Panulirus guttatus | reverse complement strand
GCTAACCGACACTTTACCATTTTGCCATAGAAAACGTAATTTAGAAAGAAAATGGTAATTGAATGACATTTTGTATTGTGAGGAGCGGCCTTTTTTGGGGTACAAATAACGCAGTACCCCTTGTTTCAAGGCAGTTGAATGGATATCATACAGTTTATGTAGGCAATTGTTGATGGAAATGGAGACATTTGACCGTATTATGAAATATAATGACCTTAATTCCGTATGTGTAAGCCCAAAAGAAAATACTGAGCTGTATTGGCTTGCTCCAGGGTCGAGACGGGGTCAGTCATATGACCTTTGACCCGCCATGACCCTATCTTGGATTTAGTCCCAAATAACTCATCGACACGTATCCAACTCAGCTAAGTTATATGTCGTCTTAAGCTTTATGTGATAATAGCTTTCTCGAGTGTCGAAAGCTTTGGTATGTGGTATCACCATTGTCTTGTGTCTTTAGCTTTGTTAATAGCTTTTGCTGTGTGGCGTTAGCTTTGTTTTGCGATATCATCTTTGCCATGTTTCATTATCTTTATTATGTAAGATTAGCTTTATTTTTTGTCATAAGGTTTATTGTATGGTTTTAGCTTTGTCATGGCTCATTTTAGCTTTATGATATCTTTGTCATGTGTTGTTAGCTGTATCATCTGTCGTTAGCTTAGCAATTGCAAGCTTGTTATGCGTCATTAGCTTTGTCACGTGTCACTAACATTATGACTCATTGTCATACGTGAACCCCCATGACACCTGTCACGTGTCACGCGTATCTCAGTGTCATTAACTGTGTCATATGTCGGTAAGTGTCAGTTGTGCATATGTGTGTCATTTTCTGTACATTTTGGTGCCTTTAACTTTGTCATGTGACATTAGTTCTCTCAGCCTCTTAGGTTTTCCTCTAGAGCTGTCATGCGTCATGTCATATGCCAGTAAGAGTGTGATGATCTCGAAGGCTAGGATGTGTAGGTACTAACCGAGTGTGTCGTGTCAGATCCTGGGGAAGGTGACGTGACGTGACGTGACGTGACGGTCATCGAGTCTCATCATGTTACAGCTGGCAGAGATGATGCGGAAGGTACCTCCCCTCACCTGGCACTGTGTCATGTCACGTTTCCCTCACCTGGCACTGTGTCATGTTACCCTTCCCCTCACCTGGCACTTGTCATATTACCCTTACTCACCTGGCACTGTGTCATGTTACCCTACCTCACCTGGCACTGTGTCATATTACCCTTCCTCACCTGGCACTGTCATATTACCCTTCACCTGACACTGTCCTATTACCCTTCCTCACTTGGCACTGTCATATTACCCTCTCTCACTTTGCACTGTCATATTACTCTTCCTCACCTGGCAGTGTGTCATGTTACTTGCTCACCAGACTCTTCCTATTTCCTTACAGTGACCAGCATGACACGAGCAAAGCGCTGAGGTCATCTTGGGCGAAAGAAGTAGATTGAGAGGGAAAAGAGAGTAGAAATTAATCAGAGTTCTGTAGGTATTTGTAGACTTGAATCTTAAAGGTAGAGGGGATATAGGGAGAGGGAAAGACGAGAGGAGGAAGAGAATTCCACAGCCTAGATGTTCGAGAGGAGGACGAACTATCATAACGGTCAATCGTCGAGTAGCAGACCTCCACACAAAAACTGTGGGAAGCAGCAGCCAGCTGTATACCTCAGGTCCAAGTCTCGGAGGGTTGGGGGAGGGGAAATACAGACAGCTCACGGGGAGAGTGGTCAAGATGATACCTGTAGAAGAGAGAGAGAGAGAGAGAGAGAGAGAGAGAGAAGCAACAACATTGCGGAGCACAGATAGGGCGGTTGAAGAGAGCTGATGCCAGGGGAACTAATGAGGCGAAAGGTTTTTGGTTTCCACTCTGATTAATGAAGAAGTTGAGTTATATCCAACCCAGATGTGTGAACAGTATTCCACAGTAGGGCTTACAGAACACCTGTAGGTAGGAAATAGTTAATCTCGGTATCTATACAACTCCCCCAGTTTATGGGAAGCAGACTTTGTGATGTTATGTAGGAGGTTCCCAGGTTAGAATGGACGATTTGGTTATGCCTAACATGTTTATAGCATTACATTGTTGAAATGTGGTGGTGTAATGACTCGTAGGTAGAGGTATGGGGAGAAAGTGAGTTTTATCACTGTTTTGTTTAGCCAGGTTACTTCTCCAGTCTGGGTTGCTGTAAAGGTCCGACTTAAAAAGACCACATAGGTTCAGTACGAGAAAGAGTAAGAGGGACTATGAGTTGAATTATACAAAGTGGAATCATCAGCATGAGAGTGGACAGGGTTGGAAGTAGAAGAGAGAAGATAAGCATCACGTTTTCCACTTCCATTTGGCATAGTTGCTTCCTCTTCCACTTCTACTTGGCATCGTTACATCTTCGAGCCAACACGATGGACAAAGGTTGTCAGTTGTGTGTCAGGTTTTCCCGCCCGCGGACCGAAACGCAACATATGACGAGACTTCAGCTCTTGTAAGTGTTTAACAACTAAGATACTCTTGGAGTCCATTTCCCAACCTATATTTTATACCAGACAATATCCAGAACTTTGTCGTCTCCTCTCTATGCAATATTTTCTTTTGGCTCGACAGAACATGGTGGAACAACAGGTGTATTACCCTTATCCTGCAACGTCTGTGTCCGTGTGTTCGTCAATGGCCAGCCATTTGGTTAAGTCTTACATCCGAAGTCAATCCTCTTGCATCATTTGATCACATGGTCATGGATCGCCATAGGCTTCTCGTACCGAAAGTAGATCGCTCTGATCCACATTTAACACCCGAATGACTCTGGGTAATCTGTACGGCCTAATTAAGGTCGTAGCCACAAATTAGCGTAGGGTCATGTAAGCAAAATTCTATGATGCATGCTGAAGAAGAGCGCTTCAGAATCCCGCCAGAAATACCATGGGGTTCTAGAGGTAACATATCACGCCTTTGTAACTCGGGTTTAAGGTATACGTCCGAGTTCATTTGTTGTCAATCATAATGTGATGTTTGGCCATTTACCGTTGTATGCAAATATGTTGATGAGCGATTTATCATCTCTACCACACTTGGGTCACCCAGGCCTACCACATTTCACGTCAGTGACTCAGGTTAGATTATACACATCCAAGCCAAGTCGTCAGCCATTATTTTAATGTCGGGTCACGTAACTGTGTACGCAGTTGCATGTTGATGAGAGAGGCTTTACTGTGTCTCGTCTCTGGCTAACATAGTCTCTCTTACCCCACAGCTACAAACATGTGTTCCACACACACACACGTTATCACACCCACTGAGGAACACGAAAGTGATGATTAAATTATGTCGTCTTGAGTCGGGTCTTTTGCTGCGTAGTCATATTGACTCTCACAACTTTCAAGGACTCGCCGGCTCATAATATATATGCATGATGCAGTCATTACAATTTCTTTCCTAATGTTCTCAACACGTGGTAAACTAAGCGTCTCTTATTCCTTCTTTAACCCCATCTGTGTTCTACACTGCCTGGCTGGCTGTAGTAGCCCACCGCTCGCCAGTGTGTATGTGGCGACCTCAATAACGATGCTTTTGCTCCTGTCGGCGCCCCAAGCAAGCGCCCCACCCACATCTTCCTCCTGTCTTATAGCATTTTCTAATCCAATTTTGACACACCCAAGTTCTCAAGGAACCATAGGAGGGGGAGTATATGGACGGTACTGTCAGGCCTGTCTCAAACTCGTCAAAGAAACAGATACGGATGCATTTACTGGATTCATGTGACCCCTCTAGAGGTTGTTTACTTGGTGTAAAACATTCCTGCCTTGCACTGTTATCCCCTCTTGGCACTTTGGTTCCCTCCTCCCACTTCTCCCACTTTGGTTCGTTCCCCCTCTGTGATTCCTCTACTTACCCTCTGTCCACTTAACCACTGTCTCACCACTCGATCGTTTGCAGGCTCGCTTTGCTTGGTCCCCTCAAAGGTCGTCAGCCGACAGTGATATTTAGATGTGTTGACCATGAACAGGGACGGGGTTGTGTTGGTCACGACAGACGATTTCTCTCTCTCTCTCTCTCTCTCTCTCTCTCTCTCTCTCTCTCTCTCTCTCCCCGAGCCTACCAACCCCCCCTTCCCCCTTCCATTGCCCCCAGCAGCTGTCCAAGACTCGTGTGTGTGTGTGTGTGGGGGGGGGGGGAGTGGTTACGCCTCTCTTGTTTTATAGGTCAGTGTGTGTGTGTGTGTGTGGACAGGTGTTAGATTTGTGCATGTGTTAACAGATGATAGGTTCCCACATGTGGTGACGGATGTCCCTGTGGTGTTGACGTTTCAAGGTACACTGTTCGTAGGATTCGTGGTTGTTTTGCAGTTGTTGCAGGTGTTCTTCCTTTTGTGTGTTGTAGGCGTTACATCTGTGGTGTTGGTGTGATGCAGATGTTGCAGATGTTTTACGAGTGTTTGTGGTAGTGTCACAGAAGTCGTGCCAGTATCATATTCGATTTAGGTGTTCATGACGCCTGTGGTGTTTAGTGGTGTTATACAGGTGTAGTGAAATACAAATATAGTGGTAATAATATGTTACAGGTGTAGTGTAGGTGTTACAGGTGTTACAGATGTGTAGTTGCAAGTGTGACAGGTGTTTCTTGTGTTACAGATGTGTAGTAGTTGCACAAGAGGTAGTGCAGGTGTCAGTACTGTTTCACTGGTGTGCAGGTGTTACAGATGTTTTTCCCCAGTTTTTTTATATACGTGCTTTGGCGCAGGTGTTGTACACCTGCGGCAGGTATGAAAGTTGCGATGGTGAATATATTACAGCAGTGAGGTGGTAATACAGGTGTTACGGCCGCAGGGTTTGGGACAGGTGAAGTGGCGCAGGTGTTGCCGCGGCGACGGATGTACGATTGTGAAACAGGTGCCTCGGGGGAGTTAGTTAGGTGTCTAAGCCAGGCGTGTGGAAGGTTACAGGTAAAGGCGAATGTGGGGATAGTTACAGGCGATTGATTTACATAAGTGAGGTTCGCGGACTTGCAGATCTCGGATACAGGAATACATAGAAGTGTGCAAATACGTCACTATCTGTAAGGTAGTTACAGAGTTTATTGAAGTCCTGTTGGGGTAAAAATACTGCATTTTCTCTTTGTTCCTGGCGTACCACTACCTACTGGCTACGCTACGCGCGTCGAACAAGCGTATAGCCTTCTAGACAATTCCAACACGCGTCGAACAAGCGTATAGCCTTCTAGCCAATTCCAGCATTGGTTCAGGTCTGCCTCAGACTTGATTAAACTGGTCAGGCCGCGTCCTGAAGGTTGAACCACGCGTGGGAGGGGTTGACAGGAAGCTTACGTAAGGTGTTGAGCCAGTGAGTTGTTGTTAGGTGTTGTGTTGGTTGTTGAGGAAGAGTTGTTAGGTGTTGCTTTGGGTGTTGAAGAGTTGTTAGGTGTTGAGGAGTTCTTGGGTGTTGAAGAGTTGTTAGGTGTTGCGTTGGGTGTTGAGCCAGTGAGTTGTTAATTGGTGTTGCGTTGGGTGTTGAGGTTAACGAGTGTGTTGAGTGAGAGTTAGTGTTACCTGCTGGACTGCTAGATCAGTTGAGGTCAGCCAGCATCTGTCCTGCCCATCAAAGGCTGCCACCTGTTGTCCTACTAGGTCACACATGCTGTGTGCCACGTGCACTGGCCCACGTGTTGTGCTGCCTGGGTGTTGACACGTGCACTGGCCCACTTGCTGTGTTGTCTGGGTATTGGCACGTGCAGTGGTCCACATGTTGTGCTGCCCGGGTGTTTGCACGTGCACTCGCGGCTCAAACATGGCCTCTTAATCTTTTTGTGTGACACATGCACAACCTAACAGTTGCGGTGCAGATGTTTGTCGGTTTGGTGGCACAGGTGTTAGGCATGTTGGTACAGGTGTTGCAGGTCACGACTTGAGCCTTCAACATATGGAAAACAAGCTGATTTAAGAGAAACATGGTATTAGTTTTACTGTTTTGGCTTCGTGGAGTGCAGAGTAAAAAGTGGTAGAGGGTGACACCAGGAAGTCCGGAACGATCTGTCCTTACCTTGTGATGAGTAGGGTAATTATGGAAATCTGGTTTGTTTGTTTAATTCCTCATCTTAAATTATTTTGTTCTCATTTTTTACTCAGGCAAAGTGTTGGTGGTAAATAACATTAGTAATTTGTACCAGGTTATCAACCAGGGTGACAGTGTCACATTACCATGTAGCACCACATTGTGATCAAACTGTCTCTGATATTTTCATACCAGTGTAACCAAAGGCATTCCGAAAGGTTACATCAGCCAAGTGAAAGATTAATATTTTATACCACATGACTGATTTACACACACATTCCACACACCCATTCTGTATGCCCAACTTATTTACCAAATGCGTATTCTCTATAATCTGATACTGCATCTGGTTTCCTTATCTTTGCTTGTGCTCTATAGTCTGCTTTTGTGCTGTCTACCATCTTTCCTTTGTTTATGGTTATTATGTCATGACAGTGCACAATCAAAATTTCTCCAGGTTTATGTAATGCACTTTATCATGCTGGATACATCCTCTGAATTTTGGGATATTATTTCTGTTCGTCCTAATTGTGCCACGTGTCACTGTTACTCTGTATCAATTAGTGACACTGAGGATTCATATACCTGTTGGCTGTGTTATTATATATACCCTTTCCAAATAATTTTCCATCATTTTCTTTCTTCACCAGAAATTTAGGGGATCTTGCTGGGAAACATTGACTATGGTGCTGGTGCCTTGTATCATACCATATAGAATAAACAACTTTAGTCCAAATCTGTAGCATATTGTTAAAACATTAAGCATTCATTTAACAAATCAAGACTTTCATCAGTGATCTTCTTTAGGAATGGCTTTGATAATGCACTGAACCTGTGTGTAAGAAACTTGAGCACATGCCTAATTTTCCGCATGCACTCTTCTGTATCAGGCTTATTGATATCAGCAAAATACAAGACTCTCATCAGTGTTCACCTTTTGGAATGGCATTAGTAATGCACTGAACTTGTGCCTGAGAAACATGAGCTCGTGCCTGATTTTCTACATTCAGTCTTTTGTATTAGGCTTATCAATATCTGCAAAGTGCAGAAACTCAAGGGGCAGCTTGAACCTTTCTATTCATTTACCAAAATTGGTTTAGTAATCATTAGGGTCCTTTTCGAGTAATCACTTAGTACATGTGGCATCAGCATGACAGGAACAAGAAACTTACATTTTACTAATACCAGTGTCTTCCCAAAGCTTCATACTTGAGTGTAGAGATATCTCATCATCACAAGATTCATGATGTTTATTTGTTTCACCTAAAAAGTGATCCATCAGTTCAACACCAATACATTCTTGAATATATTCCATTTTTGGAGTGCCCAGTGTTAAAGTAAAGCCTTCAGTCACACCATAATTAGAGCAATTAACATCATGGAAAGTTGTTATGAAACCATTCCCCTATGGTCATACAGAGGCTGAACACTTGGGTGGAGTAAATGCAGCATGTGATAGCCCCTCACGCCAATCACCACCTTCCTTGTGGTCACTCTCTGAGTCTTTTGTATAACCTCCATATGGATATTCTTCTTTATTTTCTTCAGTAGATGATACATGATGATTAGTTCTTTTTCAACACATAAAATGTCCAGCATTATCAGTGTGTTTCAGTGGGACGAGTGTACACTTAATGTACACTTAGCATCATAAGAGGTATCATCCTGAGAGTTTAAGGACATGCATCTTAAATGATAATTAGTACAAAACTAAGGCATCTGGGAATTATATCTTGCCTTATATGTAACACAAGGGACATCTATAGGCCGCTGTTGTTGCATGAATTAGCTTGGAATTTAAACAAAATTGGGAAAACTTAATTATGTGGCATTGAGCAGTTTATTGGTTAATGAGCAATTTCATGGAAGTGACGAAAATATATGTGTTAGAACCAGCCAAGGGACTGGGCTTACAGACATTCTGTTTGGTAGTGAAAGGGATTCAGGAAAGAAAAGAATTGTCCTAAATCTTTGTGTTTATATCAATGAACTTTGAAAATAACCACTATGGCAAGTGTCTAAAACATGAGAAATGAGTGTTCCATAAGTATAGATTTTAAAGATGTGTATTGGCATATTCTGATCATCCCAGAATGAGACAACACTTGGCTTTCACGATAAGCAAGAATATATAGCGATTCATAGTGATTCTTATTGAATTAAGTGTAGCACCATACATTTTTACCAGGCTAATGTCAGTAAAACTGGTAGCACTGGCTTTATTCAATGATTTTGTTGTAATAGTAGATTCATAAGAAGAGCATGTCTGGCAGATTACTTAGTCAAGAGATGTTTTCCAGAAAGCAGGTTTTATCTTAAGTCACAGTAAATCTCAGATTGTTTCAAATAAAATATTCACTTGGCTCTGGAACTGTTGCTGCTCTTAAATGGGTTTGCTTTGCCATAGTTCTAGCTTCATCAGAAGTGACTGCTGCCATGCTAGATCAGAGAGTGGTACGTCGTCATCATGAACAACAGCTACGAGTATGTGGGAAATTCAGTTTTGCAAGGAGAGTGTAATAATGTAGCAAAGTTGTAAACCTGAATGATTTTATAAGTGAACTGGGTCTTTCTATAAACAAATGAGATTCCTTAAGAGGTGTCCTACAAATGCTTTGTGGTGGTAGTCCATCAAGAAAAATATGCAGACTCGTTTGGAAAACACATGTGGATCCACTGTTGGTTTGGACTGACATGTCAGACTTCAGATGAGTTTATTATTCTTTGAAGAAAATGCACAAAAGCTGGAATATACATAGAGGCTCATTGTCGCTAGCATTTCAGCATTAGAAAATTGATGGTTTCTCGACCGTTGCTCTTTTGCAGTGTTTTGAAGCTAAGCCATGGGGTCCACTATAAGATAACAGCATCACAGCTGGACAGGACCATACTTTAATGCCAAGTTCTTCTTTTGAAGAAGACACAGCATATTTTAACCTTGGCAGCCTCAAATAGTTCAAGCATTTTTCTTTTACAGAATTTGCATTGTTTAGGCAGATGGCAAATTAAGGTCAAAGAATATGTCATCCAAGATGATACTGGAAACAGCTGCATTCAAGTAGATTTTGTCTATTGGAGTGAACGCTTTAGTACCTATCTTTACAATGATGGTCATCGCCTTATTGCCAACCTATGTAATTCAGATTTGCATTTCGGAGGGAGTAGGGGGCACCACCACGACCTTAGACTTGAATACTTGGACTCAGATTTACGTTCTACCTTCAGTAAAAATACTAAAGATGGTGATTCTCAAGAAGACTCATTTTCAGGGTTTAGTGACTAGTATCCCTGAAGTGGGTAAAACAACCTTCATGCAAGAGTGCTGCTGCTGATGTGCCAGTTTCCCCATGTGATTCCTCGCAGTGTCTTCGAGAGTCTTCACCATCAAGAAGGGATTCACCATCAAAATTTATGGGTTTTGGTGTCTTCACATTTGGATTTTCTCAGTTGGATGTTTAGGAGAAGGTATGGAGAACACTTATCAAGTGGTCTTCTGCATAATGCCTGTTCTTCTCTTTTGAAGTAGTAACAGTTGGTTTAGAAAGCTTCTGTCTTTTTTAAAGAGATCTCAAAGAATTGGATATAGCTGAATCATTGTTTAGAGCTATTTTCCAGTCTGTTTCTTGATTAAAGTGAAGCCAGTAATGCTTTTGCTTCTTATATGAGTGCCTTACAATTAATGTCTAGCTCTACATGAAAGTTTTTTTTTTCCCCAAGGAAACCTACAACTTCCTTATATTATCTTTAGTAGGAGTTGTCAAAGGTCCTTGTTTTTTTATCTCTCGGTTAACCCCTTGTAGACTGCTTCATTAATTTTGTCTGTCTCAATAGAATGAGATTTTGAGAATTTTGAAAATGAAAATTTATATAAACTTGAAGGAAATAAGTTAAGCATAAGAAAAGCACATGTAAACATTTCACACACTGTATTCTCCAAGCATGGGATATCATAGATACCAGGTGTCAGTGTAAGTTTGCCAACATTAGACGAGGTAGGCATGAAACTGCAGTGAACAGATGCTGGAAAGCACCTTGCAGTTGGCAAGTAAGTTTTCACATTAACATATCAACAGATATTTTCAGAAACAGTGAGAGAGAAAAGAGAATATTCACTTTGCTTATAGTCACCATTACACCTAATTATTTTTGCATTGATGTGAAGTTTCACAAGCATATTGCCCTTGCAGTTGATTTATCACTAATATTAATTTTTGTTCTTTTTACTTATACTGAAATGTATTTTCAGTAATAAGATAGATTTGCTTTCCATATGATTATAGTTATATTGATGTAATTCTCACAAAATTAAATAATGTGGTATTCCGAGAAAATGAAGGTAGAAGTCACATTTGCCATAAATCTCTGTCTAAAGAAAATGGCCCATCCTCCAATAATCATTTTGATCACCATCATTTATATAAGTGGCATAGGTATAGATAATGCAAGAAACACATACAATTTACAAACACGTGTATTTTTCCATTTATGTCGTACTTGATTGCCATTTCCTATGTTAAGGAGGTAGCACAAGGAACAGATGAAGAAAGGCCACATTCTTTCTCTAACTCTCATATGTATTGCAGCAAAACCACCACTCCCTATCCACAACCAGGCCCCACGGACCTTTCCATGGTTTACCTTGGATGCTTCATATGTTCTGGTTCAGTCCACTGACAGCACATGACCACATTATACCAAATTGTTCTAGTGTACTCTATCCTCTACATGTCTTTCACCCTCCTGCATGTTCAGGCCCTGATTGCTCAAAATCTTTTTATTATCCCTCATTCCTTCTCAGATTTTGTCTCCCCATTATCTTTGTTCCCTCCACTTCTGACACATATATCCTCTTTGTCAATCCTTTCCTCACTCATTCTCTCTACATGTCCAAACCAATTCAGCACTTTTTCTTCAGCTTTCTCATCCACACTCTTTTTATTACCTCACTTCTCTCTTACCTTTTAATTACTTACACAATCAAACCACCGCACCCCACATATTGTCCTCAGACATTTCATTTTCACCACATCCAACCCCTCTGCACAGACATATATATAGCCTATGCTTTGCATCTGTGTAATATTGTTGGGACTACTGTATCTTCAAACA
>JAUUDW010422830.1:0-12732 GCA_032361385.1 Panulirus guttatus | reverse complement strand
ATATATACCAAGGATTACTCGATATAATCTTAAAATTCTACAAAACTTTTTGATAAAACACTTTTCCTATAATTTGCGAAAAATATACGAAAAGTAATCCTGAAGTATGAGGGCCGGACATGGTCTCATCCCGGGTTTAACGGCCTCGGGTTTAACGCCCCCGGGGTTTAACGCCTGGTTTAACGTTCCTTCTGGCCAGCTGTCCTCACACACACACGGCTAATGGCTTCTGGTGGGGTCGGGGGACCTTGCCTGACCTACTCAGCAGCGTCACTAATTGCTACCACACTTATAAATGGAGTCGAGTTTGTTCTGTGGAAAGTTTTTGTTTGGATGGACTTGTACGATGATAGGTTTATTTTTCTAGTCCTGTGCTGGCACAGAAATGGCATTATTTTCCTTGTGTTAGCATGGTAATTGAATGCTTTTTCCCTGTGTTAGCATGGTAAAAGGATATATTTCCTTCTGTTAGCATGGTAATTGGATATTTTTCCCTGTATTAGCTTAGTAAGTGGATTTTTTTCCTGTCTTAGTATAGTGAACGGATATTTTCTCCTGTACTAGCTTGGTATTTGTGTTAGCGAGGCAGATGGGTTATTTTCCTTGTGTAAAAAGAGTAATTGAATTGTCTTCTTGTTTTAGCATAAAACCGTGTTTTGTTCTATCTTTAGCATGACAGCAGTTTTTAATCTCCTTGGGTTAATAATTGTGGCTGGATTTTATCCTTGTGTTAGGATAGCAATTGTATCTGTGTGTGTGTGTGTGTGTGTGTGTGTGTTTGTATTATGTCTTTACTCCTATGTATGCACACATACACACGCACTTCATCCTAAGTCAGATAGCCACTCATCGACCAGCCTCAAGAGCAGGATGAACACCTGGGTTGGGTGTGGCCCAACTACCATACCCATGAGTCGAGCCCTTGAAGGTCCGACCCCGGCTGGCCCTCTCTGACTCGCGGTTTGTGTTTGTGCTTCGTTGAACGCATTAATTGAGTTCTCTTTTTCTTTCTCGGATGGATTTGGTTGAACGCATCAAAGTATATTCATGTGTGGGTGGGTTAGTCAACTGGAGATCCTTGTCTTCACTAAACCATGTAATTCTTTTGCGGATCAAGTTATTATATGAAAAATTCAGTGGTGAGTTTTTGTTAAAGGGAGAGAGGATAAAAAAGAACGGACTATTTTCCTTTTTTGTCTCGGTACACATTTATCAAAATGCTCTTTTGGTCCGGGAGGTCTTGTGTAAAGTAAGTATTGTGTGGCTTAGTTCGTTTCATAGAGGTTTTGTGTGGCCAACTTGGCAAATGGAAGGTATAACTTGCTTGAATTTGTTAAATGGAGTTCTGTGTGGTTGACAATGATAGATAAGGGTTTTGTGTGACCCACCTTGTTAGATGGAAGCTGTTATGTGGTCAAGCTTGTTAGATGAGAGTGGCATGTGTCCAAGCTTGTTAACTGGAAGCTTTATGTGGTCAGACCTCTAGTATTCGGGTTTTGTGTGGATGAGCTTCCTTAATGATGGACTTGTGATCTTCTTCACTTACTCCTTCGTATGGCCAACCTTCTTCATTTCATGTTTTCTGTGTCCCATGTTGTAAAATGGAAAACTTTGAGGCTCAGCTTCTGTTTGAACCACCTTCTCAAATTTAAGTTTAGTGTGGTCGAGATTGTAAACTGGATGTTTTGTGTGGAGGAACTTCTTCGATTCAGGTTCTGTATAGCCAAGCTTATAACATACAAGTCTAACGTGGTTTACCTCGTAATGAGGAGATTTGGTGCGGCTAAGATTATTCCATAGGTGTTTTGTCTGACACTGAACTTTCTGCGTGAGTATACCGAGCGATTGAACTTGCTGAAAGGAATCTTTTCCTCTGCATGGAGTTGTGATGTACTTTTTTTTTACGGCCAAACGTGTTAAATAGAGTTATTTGATCAGACTTGGCGAGGGGGCGCATTGAATGATCATTTTTAACCGCCGTATCCAAGCCAAGGTCTGAATTATTTTGTACAGTTGCATTAAAGTTTTGTGCGTTATATACAGAGTAGGAATATCATGTGTTTGCTTCAATGTCGAGTGGGCTACATAGGATACTTTTTTTCTCTCTCATTCATATATATATATATATATATATATCCCTTCCTGGCTTCATGAGTGAGTCAGTAAATCGGTCAAGGTAGACTCGCTTCTCAGGGTCTTGCAGCTTCTATACGATCCTGGGTTGGGAAACTCAGTTCGAAAGTTGCTGTTTTTCTCCTCACATTCGCGCGCCTCCCTCCAGCAGGCTGGTGGTCAGGCCTGTCAGTGAGGACTGTGGACGCCCGTTGGGAAGCTCGAGGGGAGTTCAAAGCTGCTGGCCGGCTGGGCCCGTCACACCCTGGATCTTTTACCCAAGCCAGCCTGTGATGGTAGACATGTGCTGACCATCCAAACAAAGGATGGTCGGCTGGGTGAGATCTTTGCTTTTATAGGAAAGTTCTCCGTCAGCGCCACGGCCAGGATTGAGTCTGGGGTATTGGATTACAAGTCAGAAACAAAGGTCTCTTCGTCATCAAAAATATCTATTTCGATACTGACGATGCCCGGGATGGCAATGATATTTTTCCTCGTCGATATCCACAACATCTGACGATAGCTATATCATTTTCTTAGCGATACTGATATTATATATCATTACAGCAGCCGCACCCTTCACCATACACCAGACTTATCATACCTTTCATAATGCACAAGTATGTTAAACCTTTCACGACACACAGGACATACCACGACAGCAACATTATCTCTTTCACGAGACAAATGACATATTATGATTACAATCCTACTCCCATATTAGCTAAACTCCTCACCTTCACTTATATGGACTTTACAATCTTCATCTCCTCCTTCGCGTGTTTCCCTGCCACCCCGTTGTCACCTTCAAACATAATGGGAAAAGGTAGAAAGGATCCAATGGTCTTTGAGATGATCCGGTGGTCTGTTAAGGTATTCGAAGGTCTGTTGCTCTCTCTGGATTTCCATCCAAGAGGCAACTAGACACCCAAAGTAAACAAACACTGCTTTCCAGACCTCAGGACTAATTCCTAAGACACAAGTAAGGTATTCCACACGTACACCACCAACCTGATACCCCATAAACCTCCCCAGACACACCCAGATCCCACCATAATAGAACCCCAGACAGACAAGGAAGCTCTATACAAGGCTAGTACAACCCCCAGAAAGTTAAGGAAGCTCTATACAGGGGTGACACATCCCCCAGGAAGACAAGGAAACTCTATACAAGGCAGTCACAACCGCCAGGAAGACAATGAGGCTCTATACAAGGCAGTCACAACCGCCAGGAAGACAATGAGGCTCTATACAAGGCTGGCACAACCCCCAGGAACACAATGAGGCTCTATACAAGGCTGGCACAACCAGGAAGACAAGGAGTGGTGGTGAGGCACAGAAATAGAAACAAGGATGAGGTTCGAGTCTCTGGCTTCCTCAGGGAAATCATCTTCATGACTCTTATTCGGTCCCTTGCACGCTTGTCTTTCTCAGCATTAGTATTAGGGACACCTGGGTGTTGGAGGTGGGCGTCAGTAGCTAACAGTCACACTCCACGACACCTTGAGCAAGTATCCCGACTACACCACACACGGCAAAGACCAGCAGGTGGACGGAGGAGGTGGAGAGGTGGCAGGGCAGGGGTCCTAGTCCTGTCTCCATCTGTACAGGGAACGTAAGATTGCTACACTTTCCTCCAGCAGACAACCTCGCCGAACGCCATCAACAATTAGGTTTTCTGATGACATTTCCTTATACCCTCCCCGGGTGTTTGACCTCCTGCCCTCACCTGCCAACAGTTCCTGCCTGCTGGCAGCGTGTGACCTCTCTCCCCTCCTCGCACATATTCCCTGCTGCTTCTACAACAACAACTATCTGCACAAACGGTTGCAAAAAGGAATTTTGGAGGAAATATATTGCCTTAGCCAGTGATGAATCTTGAACACTATTGCAGCCCAACACAGCCTAGCCCAGACCAGCAGAGCCCAGCAGAGCCCAGCACATGACTACCACAACCAGTCCTCCGGTACAGCCCCAGCCAGTACAAGAGTGCCACACCCAGTATGAGCACCAGGTGTCCACTGTCATATAACATCTCTCCCTCGGCTGGGTCAGTGTTCTCCATCCATATTTCTAGTCTTGATATTTGTCCAGAATTCTTTCCATATTCAAACTGGATTTGTTTATTCGATCATCGTCATGCTGGATCATTTAATCTCATTAACAGACTCAGAAAAATGAAATCAAGTCTGAAGCTTTTGCCGGTTGCATATTTCAGTACAATTTATCCTCCCGGCCGTTGAAGCAAACACAATATGAAAGGCAATGAAATTCTCTCGCTATCTCTTCTTCCTTTGAAAATATGTAGATCGTATGCAGATCCGATTTACGTTCGTGTAAGCGGACCTTGAGGTAAACACCCGACCGCTGGATGTGACAGAAATGGAGCAGCGACATTAAGTCGCCTTCTCTCCCCTCCCCGCCCCCTTTCCGACACCGTCTCCATCCCACAGGACCTTGTTCCTCTGCCAACCTGTTACACGACCACACCTGTCCCATACTCTCTCTCTCTCTCTCCGCCTTCCACGCTTCCCCAAACAGCTTATCGCTGCAGCAGTCTTTCCTTTCGTCACACCACCAGCCATCCTCCTCTCTAACCACCCTCTGCAATTCTGTACTCCCCAGCTCTCCCCATCAGTCACCCCACTGTCTCCTACTCCTTGCCACCCGTCCAGTTACAGACCCCAGGGAGTTGGCTGGAACTGGTATGATCGTCAGTTGGAGGCTGGCTGGAACTGGCATGATCGTCAACTGGAGGTCGGCTGGAACTGGCATGATCTTCAGCTGGAGGCTGGCTGGAACTGGTATGACCGTCAGCCGTGAGGTGACTGGATGCAGGGATTCCACTCACTAGAAACAGGCGTATCCAGTCCTTAAACGTACATGGAAGCAAGATGTGACCTGTGAAGTCAAAAATATTTCTGGAATCCTCTGCACACAACAGTTCTTGTGCCAGAAATTCTACCTCATACAAGATATACACATCTTTTACTTCTTGAACAGCTTAGACCCACGATATATTTATGATGAATTTTAGACTACGAGTGTTTTGCTAGTTACAGAGGAGGTTTTGGATGATTGCCTCATTGGTTTCTCGAGTCCTGGAGTATCAACTAATCGGAAATTAAAAGTCTGGAGCCAAAATAAACCAAAGACAGATTGGCTTCATTTATCCGAAATCGGGTACTTCAAAAAGTCTGGCTGAACGAAACTTGATGGAAAATATCCCCTTGGGAAGGAAATCCACTCATCCGATTTCTTGGGCCGAAGCCAAACCGAACAGAAAATGGACGCGATATGTTTATATTGTGTAGTTCCAATTGTGGCCACCGTAAGGCGTTAGGTGGCGATTGCCTTTAAGTCAGTGAGGCAGCAGGATCTAGCAGTGACCCAAGTCTTCCACTGTTTGGCCATACTAACCCACTGCCATGGCATCTGGCCCTCCTGAACACGACATGGGTAAGAAATTGAAGTGTAATTTGCTCAGTATTCAAACGAAGGTGGACTTAATACACCAACTAGAGAAAGGGGAGGTTCAGGTAAAGAGAAAGAAGGAGGAAGGTGTATCTTTAACCTCAAGATGATGCGTGGAAGAACAAATTCTCTCTCTTTCGTTCTGTAAGAGAAGATGGAGATCAAAGAACCTCGAAGCCCATCTGTTGGGTTGGTTGAGGAAATTCTAAGATGCTTCGGCATTAGAAAACTAGATATAGGTTGTGAGAAGCAGCCAGTCAGTCCCAACGCTCTTGTTTCTTTGGTCACATTCGCCTACTGCCAATCCCAGCCAAGAAATTAATCTACAGGAGCATCAAAAGGCTTTCTAAAAAGCGTAAATAGCTCTTAAATCTACATCATTAACTCTTATTTCGATTTTCCTGGGTGTAAAGTTCAGCCAACAGAATCTTTTCCCGCTCATCCGAAACCAACCAGGTCTCAGTTGAGTAGAATAAACTGGACTATACCTTAGAAATATCAAAGCCCTCTCTCCCCCTCTCACACACACAGTAATTCCCTATATCTCTTTTCCTTTGTGAAATTTTACGGAGAAATTCCCCCAGAAATTTCCCCTGGGATGGGGAGAAAAGGGCTACGTTTCCCCGCCATAATAACTGTGTAGGGAAAGATATCTGCACATATGTACAGATACATTTTGTGAGAAATATAATTTCACGATATGGGAAAAATAAATCTAAACCAAATTCAACGCCTTTGAAGCTACAACGGTACAACCCTTGAACACGGTGTTACAACTCTTAGATGTTTATGCCTTCGTCTGTGACATGACCCATGACAGTAAGGTAAAAGGTCAGGTCATCATGCCTGAAGGTCATATATGTGCCGAAGGCTCTCACTTTTGTGCTCACGAGTCGTAATATCGTATGTAAGAGTCGTACCTCAGTGCTCAAGGGTCGTGACGAAGTGCTTAAGGGTCGTAATGTAGTGCTCAAGAATCGTACCGTCGTATAGACGGTACACAGATGTTAATGTAAACAGTACATGGATACTAATATAGACAGTACATGGATGTTAACATAGACAGTACATGTGTGTAAATGCAAACACTACATGAATGTTAATGTAGAAAATACATGGATGTTAATGCAGACAGACGAATACTCATGAGACACTGCTATCCATCTTGGTCAATTGGCTTGAAAGTTATGAATGACAGTAATTAGAGAAAAGCGTCCCTCACCACAGGGAGGTCAGTCCAGGTGTCTCATGCCTCACCCAACAGGGGAGGAAGCCCTCATCCCAATTCTCTCTAGGAAATTAACTGGGGACAGATTTGTCTCCCTACAATTTATTAGACTGCCATTAAAAAAATATGTGGTCCCAGTTACAGAAAGGCAAGGCTATTCTGTGATGGGAAAGAAAATGGTGAGAATTGCCTCACCATGTGCCGGCTGAAGAAATAACGTAATGTGTGTGTGTGTAATTACCCATTTGTATAGTACGGGGAGAAAGTTCTGCACCGGTTGGGGCCCGTCTTAGACTTTTGTAAACTGCCATCATGCACTGTGCCACTGGTCAGTATACTCCAACCATGCACCAGCCTAACACCAAAGCAGTACCTCTGTACAAATATCCCTTAGCCTCTTCCAATTACTTAATCCTCTTATTAATTCAGGTCTGTGCATATATACAGTGTCAAGAGACGTGGCAGCACGAGTGTAAAACTCTCTCCCTGTAGCACAGAAATAGTCATCACATACTTGTGAACATATGACATTCCACATACACACATTCTCCCTCACACATTCTCACAAAACATGGCTAAGCAGAAGACAGTTGCAAATTATAGTGCAACATGGAGCGCGGAAATTTGTACCAACCTTGTGACGGAGTCTCAAAGGAGTGAGTGGGCAATGTGAACACAGCTTCCACGTAACCTATCCTGGGATTGACAGCTGTGGGCTGAGCATGTGCAGGTTACCATCAGTGGAATCGATCGGGGTCGCTGCTGGTAATGGAAGCTTTTTCAGCTCGACAAGTTCGTCGTATAGCGGAATTCCTCCCAGTGCGAGCTGATGAATCAGTGGCATTGAGTACCGGTAATTCATCATATGTCAGTGGTCGGTACCACTTGGAGCAGAAGTGTTGACTTCACCATCATCAGCGGCTGGTATACCTGGGTGTTGCCCGAGAGGCAGGCTCTGTACGGCTGTACTTTCTGAAGGTGTCTTTATCTGCCACATTATTTTGGCAAGGTTTGTCATCCTTGTGTCGTTTACCCGCACCTCTCTTACCCTGAGGTCTGAAGGAGACCGTAAGTTCAGAGTAGTTTATTCGAGATGGATGAAAAATTCGCCATTTAACTCGTTATCCCGTGTGTGGTGAACATTGCCCTGAGAGATGACTCAGTTTCCAAATCTGCCTCGGTGATGTCCGGTTAGTATTTTCATGGCGCACACCAAACCAGTTATTGGTTATCAGGAACGTTGAAACGGTCATTTCTGTTCCGATCAATTCTACGTATGAACTCTCGCGACAGAAGCACCATCAGCATGGTAATCAATTTCCTTTTCGTTGAGAACATTAAGTGAAAGCGTCACACGTCACATGCGTTTCACGTGATGGCATTTCCAAACGCTATCAGCGGGCTGGTCGGGCGCTGGGTGCCTGCCAAGGGCGGCCCTCTGTGGCAATCGCGTAACCAAATGCAACGTCCAGATCTGTTCTTACAGTCCCTCTGGCATGCACTGTGCCCATGGCATAGCTTTCATAGGGTCTTCCTAAGACAACGTGTGTGTCTTCATGCAGGGCAGATCGCCCACATGTGTAATGTGCAAGATGGTCTCGTTCATAAATGTATTCCTTTCATCTTAACTAATGCCTGTCTTTTGTCTCTAATGTAAATATTTAGTCATAGTCATTTCTTTGACTAAAGCCAGTCGAGGAGCTCTTGATTAGGTATCGTAATACGGGTAACAAGTCGAGATAAAACGGATGCCTCACATGTCATATACTGGGACAACCACCGGGAAATTTTAACCTCGTGATTACGACTACTTAATCCTTTGAGTACGACTACTTAACCCCTTGAGGACGACTACAGCTGTAAGTACGACTGTAGCTAATGTTGTTAATCCTGGCCAGCATTAAGGGCTTTACTGAGGCTAGTGTTGTTATTCTTATCTTCTCAACAGTTGCTCCGTTTATACACAGGATTGATTGGACCCTGTATGGAGTACTGCTCGCACATCTGGGGTGGTTCTAACTCTGAATCCTTACTTGGCAGAGTTGAATCGAAAGCGATCCGACTTATAGATTGTCTTAGACTAACTTCCAAACTTGACCCCCTTGCCGTATGCCGCAATGTTAGTTCACTTTCCCTCTTCTATAGGTATTACTTTGGCTTTTGCTCCAGACAGCTGGCTGCTTGTGTGCTCCCACCACTGACTAGACCATGCACTACTCGGCAAGCTGCTGCATCGCATGATTATTGTGTGGCCATCGGCAGCTCAAGAGTGGGCCGTTTTGATAACTGTTTCTTTCCCTGCGCCTCGAAGCTTCGGAACTCTCTACCTTCTCATGTCCTGCAGAAAATTCGCAGAAAACTTTTCCTTGTCTATTCTTTTTCTCGTTCATTTCCCTCTCTATATTTCAGGTAAGGCCCGGCCTCGAAGTGGACTTTTGTCTGTAAATGGGGTCTCCAACACACACAGAAAAAGTAGTTAGGGAATCACAACGAAGTGGCTCATTTGACGAATGTGTGTGTGTGATTAGCATTTGTTATTACCGTTTGTGTGTTACAGGGAGAGAGTGTTGCCCCGTTTCTTAACCTTGTATTATGTCTTCACTCCTGTACATGTATGCGCACACACGCGCTCACCAGCCTAAGCCAGGTTCCCATATATCGACCAGCCCAGAGAAGAGGGTAAGCACCTGAGTTGGCTGTAGACCGACTGCCAGGTCCAGGATTCGAACTCATACGGGTCTGACCCCCGGGCTGGCCCGTGCTGACTTATGGTCAGTGATGCTAAACCACTACACCGAGGAGTGTGTATGTGTGTGTGTGATTATATGAATAGGATAGGATTTTGGAAAGTTTCTATCCCCGTCAATTTGGTCTCAAAGTGGCCTGTGGTGGTATGAAGGCCTCCAGAACCACCCGTAGGGTTCGACATTGAACTTTCATGTCGCTGTCTTCCCCCATCATGCCTAAGTTGGTGAACCTTAAGAAAAACTTCCGATTAGATTTTTGATGGAGGCTGAATCGATATGAATTTGCCTGGGTAAGGTACAGTGTGGAAAAGGGACATGTGAGTGCTCTGAGGAGTCGAAATGCAAGCTATGCTTGAGTGAGAATGATCTATGGTGTCTTGAGGATTCTGAAATATACCTGGGAGTACATCAAGGTTGCGTGTTATCACCATGGATGTTTAGTGCCTTATGGACTCGACAGGACATAACATAAAGGTGATCTGAAGTGATTGGCACACACTCAAGGAATGAAACGGGATTGGACTACCGTTCTTGGCAATTAGGTGCTGAGTGTTGGGTGGATGACCAACCTGATGATCGGGAACAGATGGACTGATTAGATACAAGAAGGCCGAAGGGGTACGAGCGGAATGGGGTGATAGCTGCTTCTGCTGGTGTTTGCAGATGACGCCGTTCTGTCACATGAACGAGAGAAATGAACTAGATTCAACGATGTGTCGGTTCAGTCACACTGTGCAAAAGGAATGAAGATGCTGAGAGTAAATTCAGTTCAGAGCAAGTGTCTCAAGTCCGAAAGGCATTAGGGTACCAGAAATGTCAGCCTCGAGTAAGAACAGTTTGAAAGCTGTGAAAGAACACAGTTATGTGAGAGAGATGTTCTTTAAGGATGATAGACTGGAAAAAGCAGATGTGTTAAAGACAGGATGTTGCAAAGAAGTTAGGAATGCCCTGAATAGGGGCTTTAGTGAATGAAAAGAAGTTAGATGCATAGGTGCTGAAAGAAGTTTGACTGATGGCACACTTGTATCAACTTCCTGGGCGTTCGAAGCCCAACTAAATAGGAAAGAAAGTAAAAGCTGAAGAGAATTATAGCCCGAAGAGCATAGGAGGAATTGAAGGACAAACTAACTTAAGACTAAAGATGTGTGAGGACTGTTTGAGGTGAGACTGTTGCTAGGGAGACCCATGGAAGGAGAGCAAGATGAAGAAGAGGAAAGATAAGGAGGAGGAGGAGAAGAAGAAGAAGAAAAAGAAGAAAAAGAGTAGTAAGAGGAGTAAGGATGAGTTGAAGAAGAAGAAGAGTATGAGGAGGAGGATTTGAAGATGATGAAGAAGAAGAAAAAGAGGAGGAGGAGGAGGAAGAAGAAGAAGAAGAAAGAGAGGAATACTAATATCAATAATATTAAGAAGAAGAAGAAGAAGAAGGAGAAGAAAGAAATTTGGCTGAGAAAATGAAGGTTTGAAGGCACAAGTAGAGGGCTGGGCAATGGAAGAGAGAAATAAATTCAGCAGTTGAACAGGTTAGTGTTCCGGGTCCCCACAGGATCTCCTTAGCCCCTGGAGGCGCCTTGTGAGCGAAACCAGACAGGGGAACTAAGAGCCAAGCCTCAGACGCCTTACAACTTGGGGTTTAAAACCAGAATTGACCTCGAAACGCTTCAGCAACGAGGGCATAATTGCATTCAGTGTCCTCCTCTGTAAGAGTGAGATTTTCATGAATAGGCTGAAGCGATTCATATCTCTCTTGTTAGTAGTAACGTCACAGCTCAAGGACAGGTGACAGAATGACGGGACGATTAAAGATGGCATTTCCTTATAACAGTACAGTTTTATGGCTTGATTTACTGGCTCTATCACCATTCCACTTATCTCCGTCGGTGGATAAGATTAAGTGATTCGTCTGGTACTTGTCAGGTAGGAGAATTTCTCTCAAACAAGACTAAAGCTTATCTGTTCTTGAGAGTCTACCTTGGACCACGAGGATTTTGCTACTTATTCTCGTATTCTACGTAACAAAGACATTGTTTCAGGTCTTTAGCAGATACCCCAGTGCTCAGTCACTAGCTAGAGACACGACATTGTCTAAATAACACTGTGTATATATATGTCTACAAGAACTTAATCTGTACCACGTATACTCTGTTGAGGACTGACATTTCTCCAAGACTATAGGCTTGGATTGAAACGCTCTCGCTAGTAACCCATAGATGCTCAAATTATGCAAAATATGGCTTATTTACGTAAAAAAAAATCCATTTTAAACACTTCATACGCCAATGGGGAACACTTTGACTGGATGAACGAACCACCCACCCCATCTTATGAGAAATTATGAACCCATAAGAACTTAGAGCTTATCATTACAGTGGACCGAAACCGCCAACCTATCGCTAGGTTATTGTGAGTTGAATCCAATCTTCTTTGGAACCCACCTACTATAAAAATCGTTATATAAATCTCACGCACTTCCAAGAGAATACGAAGTGACTTGTATTCTTGGGAATGATATGGTTTTGGTATTAGCAGAAAAAAGATTAATAATGATAATTATCATCATGATCATAATTGTCGTTATGATAGTGATGATGATGATACGTAATGAGACAGATTTATTGAGGAAACATCCACATTTAACACAGGGTCAATAACCTCAAAAAAATCATGGTCAGTGTGAGACAACACACTTTCTCATACTCAAACATCTGCCCATCACACTCCTTCACAACACACTCTCTCATACTCCCTCATGTTTACATCTCATTAGGCCTTTGGCCTTTTTGTTTTCTCGGCCTTTGCTGAGGACACCGTCCCTGAAGTAGCCCTTATCGCTCCAGTACCTCATTCCTGTCCGGTGATCAGAACCACCTGTCTGAGTACAGTCATTTGTTATGGTTAGTTGCAAGTCGTAAAAGGAGTGACCCAGTCTGTAATGGTGTAGCCCAGTCAGTAAGGGCTTGACTCAGTCAGTAAGGGATTGGCTCAGTCAGTAAGGGCTTGGCCCAATCAATAAAGGCTTTGACCCATTTAGTAAGGGCTTGAAGTTAGGGCCTGACCCAGTCAGTAAGAGTTTGATCCAGTCAGCGAGGGATTGGCTCAGTCAGTGAGGGCTTGGCTCAGTCAGTGAGGGCTTGATCCAGTCAGTGAGGGCTTGGCTCAGTCAGTGAGGGCTTG